>WIPJ01002973.1:171924-184779 GCA_018155075.1 Cassiopea andromeda | reverse complement strand
TGATTCTAGTAGTTTAGTCAATGTTTGCCCATGAGAAAAGCGTTAGTTTACGCTGTTGTATTTCATGCAGCTTACGCTGCTTCATAAGCTGTGATAATGACAATAGTGTGCACACAGCTGAATTCATTGGAAATACATGTATTCTATGGGTAAAGCATGCTCTAAATGGGTTCTACGCTACATTTAAAATTATAAACATTGTTTTTGCCATGAAACATATCTGTATTCTTGTTTTCTCAATGTTTGCAACCTTGGGCACATTATGCCGGTTAGAATGACAAAGACTACACAGACCATTGTTGGATGTACATTTCGAGGAAATGATTGAAGTTCATTGAGAAAACATGTGTTATCCGTACTTTTGCACTGATTCTAGTAGTTTAGTCAATGTTTGCCCATGAGAAAAGCGTTATTTTACGTTTGTTTAACACATGCAGCTTACGATGCTTTATAGGCTGTAATAATGACAATAGTGCGTAAACAGCTGAAATCCTTGGAAATGCATGTATTCTATGAGAAAATCATGCTCCAATTGGATTTAGAACTATAACCAATGTTTCGCCATGAAAAATCTCTCCATCCTTATTGTTTCGGTGTGTGCATTGGTAGGCCTAATAGACCCGTTACAATGAGAAAGACATTTTTGGAGGACAATTTCGAAGAAACCAGTTAAGTTCATTGGGAAATCATGTTTTATCCGCACTGTAGCACTGATTCTAGTAGTTTAGTCAGTGTTTCCCCAAAAGAGTAGCGGTACTTTACATGTTTTTAATACATGCAGTGTAAGACGCTTTATAAGCTGTAATAGTGACAATAGTGTGCAAACAGTTATAATCATTGGAATTACATGTATTGTATGGGTAAACCATGTTTTAAACGTGTTCTTACGCTGAACATAAAAACTCTCTCCCTTCTTGGCTTTTCGGTGGTTGCATTCTTAGGCACATTACGCTGGTTACACTTACAAAGACGGCACAGTATTATTGGAGGAGAATTTCGAGGAAATCAGTGAAATTCATTGAGAAAATATGCTGTATCCATACTTTTCCTCTCATTCTAGCTGGTTGTTTAGCAGATTTTTCTTCATGAGAATAGCGTTAGTTTACGTGTTTTTAATACATGCAGCTTTAGACGCTTAACAAGTGGTAATAGTGACGATAGTGTGCAAGCAGTTAACACCATTAGAAATACATGTATTTTATGGGAAAACCATGTTCTAAACGTGTTTCTACTCTGAATTTAGCATTAAAAATATTGTCTCGTAATGGACGCTCTGTCCTTTCTTGTTTTTACAGTATTTCGATACTTCGGCCCATTAGGCCGGTTACAATGACAAAGACTGTAGACAACACTGTTGAGCGTAAATTTCGAGGAATTGAGTGACATTCAATGAGAAAATATGTTTTATCCGTACTTTTGCACTGATTCTAGTTGTTTAGCCAATATGTTCCCATGGGAATAGCGTGTGTACGTAGTTTTAATACATTCAGCTTACACCGCTTTATGAGCCGTAATAATGACAATACTGTGCAAACGGCTTAAATCATTGGAAATACATGTATTCTATTGGAAAACAATGTTCTAAATGTGTTTCTATGCTGGATTTAGCATTATAAAAAATGTTTCGCCATGAAAACTCTCTCCATTCTTTTTGCTTCGGTGGTTGCATATTTAGGCCTAACGGGCCGGCTAAATTGAAAAAAGCATCAGTTAGATTCATTGGGAACATATGTTTATCGTTATTTTTGCCCTGATTCTAGTAGTTTGGTCAATGATTCCCCATGAGAATAGAGTTAGTTTACGTGTTTTTAATACATATAGCTCAAAACGCTTTACAAGTGGTAATAGTGAGGATAGTGTGCAAACAGTTAAGATCATTAGAAATACACTTGTTATATAGGCAAAACAATAATCCAAACGTGTTTATTCGCTGAATTTAGCACTATAAAAATTATCTCGTAATCAAAACTCTGTCCATTCTTTGGTTTTTTAGTGCTTGCATACTTAGGCCCAGTAGGCCGGTTACAATGAAAAAGACATTGTTACAAGAAAATCTCGAGGAACATGAGTGAAATTCATTTAGAAAACATGTTTTATCCGTAATTTTGTACTGATTCTGGTAGTTGTGTCAATGTTTACCTATGAGAATAGCGTTAGTTTGCGGTTTTTTTAATGCATGCATCTTAAATCGCATTAAAAGCTGTAATAGTGACAATAGTGTTCAAACAGTTAAAATCATCGGAAGTTCATTTACTCTATGGAAAAACCATATTCTTAACGTGTTTCTTCGCTGGATTTAGGATTATACATATTGTTTTACCATAAAAACTCTGTCCATTGTTGGATGTAAATTTCGAGGAAATGAGTGACATTCATCAAGAAAACAAGTTTTATCCGTACTTTTGTACTTATTCTAGTAGTTTCCTCATGAGAATAGCGTTAGTTTACGTGTTTGTAATACATGCAGCTTATAACGCTATATAAGCGGTTATATTGACAGTAGTGTGCAAACAGTTAAAATCATTGGAAATACATGTATTCTCTGGGAAAACCATGACCTATGCATGTGTCTACGCTGGATTTTGCGTTATAAACAATGTTTCGCCATAAAAACTCTCTGAATTCTTGGTTTTTCTGTGTTTGGATACTTAAGCCTGTTACAATGAAAAAGACATTCATGGAGGAACACTTTGAGGAAATGCGTGAAATGCATTGAAAAAGACATGTTTTATTTGTACTTTTGCACTGATTCTAGTAGTTTAGTCACTGTTTCCCCCTAAGAATAGCGTTAGTTTATGCGTTTTTAATACATGCAGCTTAAAGCGCGGTATAAGCTGTAATAGTGACAATAGTTTGCAAGCAGTTAAAATCATTAGAAATACATACATTCTATGGGAATACTATGCTCTACACTTGTTTCTACCCTGAATGTAGCATTATAACCATTGTTTCGCCATGAAAACTCTCTCCATTCTTGCTTTTTCAGTATTTGCATAATTAGGCCCATTAGGCCGTCTACAATGACAAAGACTATGGACAACATTGTTGCATATAACTTTCGAGGATATGAGAGAAATTTATCAAGAAAACCAGTTTTATCCCTACTTTTGTACTGATTCTAGTAGTTCTTCCATGAGAATGGCGTTAGTTTACGTGCTTTTAATACATGCAGCTTAAAACGCTTTACAAGTAGTAATAGTGACGATAGTGTGCAAGCAGTTACAGTCATTGCAAATAAATGTATTCTATGGGAAAACCATGATCTAAGCGTGTTTCTACGCTGGATTTAGCATTATAAACAATGTTTCGCCATAAAAACTCTCTCAATTTATTTGTTTTCGGTGTTTCCATACTTATGGCCAATAGGCCTTTTACAATGAAAAAGACGGTCATAGAGGAAAACTTCGAGGAAATGCGTGAAACTCATTGAAAAGAACATGTCTTATTTGTACCTTTGCGCTGATTCTCGCAGTTTAGTCAATATTTCCTCATGAGAATAGCGTTAGTTTACATGTTTTTAATACATGTATCTTTACAAGTGGTGATATTGACAACAGTGTGCAAGCAGTTAAGATCATTGGAAATACACGTATTCTATGGGAAAACCATGTTCCGAACGTGTTTCTACGCTGTATTTAGCACTATAAGCATTAACTCGTAATGAAAACTCTGTCCATTCTTGTTTTTTTCAGTGTTTGCATACTTAGGCCCAATACATTGTTAGAAGAGATTTTCGAGGATCATGAATAAAAGTCATTAAGGAAAGATGTTTTATCCGTACTTTTGCACGGAACCTAGTAGGTTAGTCAATGTTTACCCATGAGAATAGCGTTAGTTTACGTGTTGTTGATGCATGCAGCTTACAATGTCTTATAAGCTATAATAGTGACAATTTTGAGGAAATGATTGAAGTTCATTAAAAAAACATGTTGTATTCGTACCTGTGCACTTATTCTGAAACAGACATTGGTGGGGGCAAATTTCCAGGAAGTCAGTTAAATTCATTGGGAAAACATGTTTTATCCATACCTTTACGCTGATTCTAGTAGTTTAGTCAATGTTTACCCATGAGAATAGCGTTACTTTAAGTGTGTTTAATACATGAAGCTTAAACCCGTTATAAGCTGTAATAGTGACAATAGTGTGCAAACGGTTAAGATCATTGGAAATACATGTATTCCATTGGGCAACCATATTCTAAGCGTGTGTCTATGCTGAATTTAGCATTATACACATTATATTGCCATGAAAACTCTCTCCATTCATGTTTTTTGGTTGTTTGCATACTTAGGCCCATTAGGCCGGTTACAATGACAAAGACGGCACACAACATTGTTGAATGTAAATTTCGAGGAAATGAGTGAACTGCATTGAGAAAACATGGTTTATTCGTACTTTTGCACTGACTCTAGTAGTTTAGTCACTGTTTACCCATGAGGATAGTGTTAGTTTACGTGTTTTTAATGCATGCAGCTTACAATGCTTTATGAGCTTGTAATAGTCAAAATAGTGTGCAAATAGCTGAAAGCATTGGAAGTACATGTGTTATAAGGGAAAACCATGTTTTAAATGTGTTCCTAAGGTGGTTTTAGCATTGTAAACAATCTGTCGCCATGATAACTCTCTCCATCCTTGAAATTTCGGTGCTTCCTTATTTATGCCCAACAGGCCGGTTACAATGAAAAAGATTTTTACAGGAACTTCTCAAGGAAATGAGCAAAATTCATTGGGAAAACATGTTTTATCCATACTTTTGCACTGATTCTAGTAGTTTGGTCAATGTTTACCTATGAAAATAGCGTTAGTTTACGTGTGTTTAATGCATGCAGCTTAACAGGCTGTCTAAGCTGTACTAGTGACAATAGTGTGCAAACAGTTATAATCATTGGAAATACATGTATTCTATGGGAAAGCCATGTTCTAAACGTGTTTCTACGCTAGATTTAGCATTATAAACGATATTTCGCCATGAAAGCTCTCTCCATTCTTGCTTTTTCTGTGTTTGCATAATTAGGCCCAATAGTCTGGTTACAATGAACAAGACATGTATGGAGAAAAATTTCGAGGAATTGAAGGTAATTCATCGGGAGAAAATGTTTTATACGTACTTTTGAACTGATTCTAGTAGTTTAGTCAATGTTTCCCAATGAGAACAGCGTTACTTTAAGTGTTGTTAATTACATGCAGCTTACATCGCTTTATGAGCTGTAATAGTAACAATAGTGTGCAGCCAGTTATAATCATTGGAAATACAAGTATTCTATGGGAGCACCATGTTCTAAACGTGTGTCTACGGTTAAATGAGCATTATAAACATTGTTTCGCCATGAAAACTCTCTCTATTCTTGGTTTTTTTGGTGTATGGACACTAAGGCCCATTAGGCCTGTTACAATGACAAAGATTGCACAACAACATTGTTGCATGTAAGTTTCAAGGAAATGATTGAAAATCATTGAGTAGACATGTTTTATCCGTACTGTTTCACTGCTTCTAGTAGTTTAGTCAATCGTTACCCCTGAGAATAGCGTTAGTGTACGTTTATTAATACATGCTGCTTGAAACGCTTTATAAGCTGTAAGAATGACAATAGTGTGCAAGCAGGTAAAATCATTGGAAATACACGCATTCAATGGGAAAACCATGTTCTGAACGTGTTTCTACGCTAAATTTAGCATTATAAGCATTGGTTTGCAATGAAAACTCTCTCCTTTCTTGGTTTTTCAGTGTTTGCAATCTTAGGCCCATTAGGCCGGTTATAATGGCAAATACTGCACACAACATGTTTGGAGGAAAACTTAGAGGGAATGAGTGAAATTGATTGAGAAAACATGTTTTATTCGTACTTTTGCTCTGATTCTATTAGTTTAGTTAATGTTTATCCATGAGAATAGCGTTATTTTATGTTCTTTTAATACATGCAGCTTAAAATGCTTTATAAGCTGTAATAGTGACAATAGTTTGCAAACAGTTGAAATCGTTGAAAATACATGTATTGTATGGGAAAACCATGTTCTAAAGGAGGTTCTACGCTAGATTTAGCATTATAACCAATATTTTGCCATGAAAACTCTCTCCATTCTTTTTTTTCAGTCTTTCCATACTTAGGCCTATTAGGCCGGTTACAATGAAGAAGACATTGTAGGAGGACAATTTCGAGGAAATGAGTGAAATTCATTGGGAAAACATGTTTTCCCCGTATGTTTGCACTGATTCTAGTAGTTTAGTCAATGTTTCCTCATTAGAATAGCGTTAGTTTACGTGTTTTTAATACATGCAGCTTAAACCGCTGTATAATCTGTAATAGTGACAATAGTGTGTAAAACAGTTATAATCATTGGAAATACATGTATTCTGTTGGAAAACCATGTTCTAAACGTTATTCTACGCTTAATTTAGCATTATGAACAATGTTTTGCCATGGAAACTCTCTCCATTCTTTTTTTTCAGTCTTTCCATACTTAGGACTATTAGGCCGGTTATAATGAAAAGACATTGTTGGAGGAAATTGATCAAGGAAATGAGTGAAGTTCATTGGGAAAACATGTTTTATCCGTACTTTTGCACTGATTCTAGTAGTTCAGTTAATGTTTCCCCATGAGAATAGCGTTAGTTTACGTGTTTTTAATACATGCAGCTTAAAGCGCGGTATAAGCTGTAATAGTGACAAGAGTGGGCAAACAGTTAAAATCATTGGAAATACATGTATTCTATGAGAAACCCATGGTCTAAACGTGTGCCTACGCTGAATTTAGCATTATAGGCATTGTTCTGCCATGAAAACTCTCCCCATTCATGCTTTTTCAGTGTTTGTATGCTTAGGCCCATTAGGCCGGTTACAATGGCAAAGACTGCACACAACATTGTTGGAGGAAAGGTTAGAGGAAACACACACAAAAAAAGGAAAGTTTAATGACTAACAAAATCCACAAAACGAATTGGAGGGTTAACAACCTGCTGCAGGTGAGCAGGTCTGTTAGCCCTAACCTCTCTATCCCTATTTATCCTATCTTGGTGTGGATTTGGGTGCTCTTACTGCAGAATATTTCCTGGTGTTTTGGAAACTGGGTGGATAGGCTGGCCCTTATCAACAGGAGTGTGGCAATCCTTAAGCTGGTTGTGATGGGATACAAGTCTGTTCCCTTCGTTGGACAGAATGGTATATTTAACTCCTTCCCTGAAAAGAATTTGGTAAGGCTCTACCCACCTAGTAGCGAATTTCCCTTTTTTAGGGCGCCATAACCAAACCATTTGCCCAGGCTCAAAAGGTTCCCATTGTCTGCTTTTCTTACTATCATACTGCCTGCAATTGTTGTTTCCTAGCTGATTCTAAGTGTCTAAGAGCTATATCATTGACATGGTGAATGGCTTTTCGAAGTGAACGACTATAATCAGATTGGCTGGATGGGCTGTGTACAGGAATACCTAGTTCTACTTCAATTGGCATGCGTGCAGGGCGCCCAAAAACCATTTCATAGGGAGAGACTTTGGTTGACTCATGGACACTGGTATTGTATGCGAACACAGCCTGGTCAAGCATCTCATCCGAATCGTTTTGATGTTCTACGACAAAAGTGGATAGAATCTCTTGTAGAGTTCTGTTCTGTCTTTCTACTTGGCCATCGCTTTGAGGATGATACGCGGTGGTGCGCGTCTTCTTTAGGCCCATCAACTCATAAATTTCGTGCATGAGGTTACTATCGAAATTTCGACCTTGGTCGGAATGAAGGAGAACAGGTGGGCCAAATCTAGAGAAGACTCTAGAAACTAAAATGCTAGCAATTGTAGATGCCTTTTGGTCTTTTGTAGGAAAAGCCTTGCTCCATTTTGTGAAATGATCCATCATTACGAGGATGTGTCTGTTCCCCCTAGCCGTTTTACTTATAGGTCCCATGTAGTCCATGGCCCAGAATAAAATTTGCTCACTTATCTCAACGGGCTGCAATGGAGCTCGGCTTTGTTTGGAATCAGACTTATTCCGATTGCAAGTGGGGCAGCTTCCAACAAAATACTGAATAGTTTCTTGCATCTTAGGCCAAAAAAATCGTTCACGAGCACGATAAAGGGTACGAGTAATGCCCATATGCCCCCTTGAAGGACTGCGGTGGAGATTTTGTATCACTAAGGTCACAAGTGATTGCGGCACAACTACAACATTTTGTGATAATTTACCATGTGCTTTTATAGCACCTAACAACAGTCCATCATTTACATAAAGTTGATCCCAGCAGCTAAAAAGAGATTGTAATGTGGGGTTACCTTTCCAAACAAATGACGGTGGCTTTGGGAAACCTTGCGTTTTGAGTTCAATGACTTTCGAAAGATCAGGGTCATTTTGTTGTTCTTCGACTAAGTTTGTATCTGGATTTAAACTAACAAAACAACTTATATCAGGGCCTAAAATATCCGCAGAGCACGTCTTGAGAGGAAGCTTATCATGATTAAGTCTAGAGAGTGCGTCTGCATTGCTGTTACAGTGCCCTGATCGGTACTTGATGGTAAATTCAAATTCTTGCAGATCCATGATCCATCTAGCAATGCGCCCTTCTGGCTCCATTGAATAGGGCCAACACAGTGCACTGTTATCTGTGACTATGCAGAAACTGCGACCCAAAAGGTAAAAACGAAAATGCTTAACAGCAAATACGATAGCTAGGGCTTCTTTTTCCATAGCAGAATAGTTTCGTTCGCGTTTTGAAAGTGTACAACTGGCATAAGCTATTACTCTCGCATGCGATGTGATCAACCTGGGCCAAAACAGCTCCAAATCCCAACATCCGACGCATCAGATTGAAGAAGGAAAGGACGTTCAAAGTCTGGATAAGCTAGAATGGGAGCTTGGCATAATGATCTCTTGAGTGTGGAAAAGGATTCTTGCTGTAAAGCACCCCACTTAAATGTGACAGACTTTTCTGTCAATTTAGTGAGGGGGGCAGCAACAGACAAAAAATAAGGGATAAAGCGTCTGTAGTAGCCTGCTAGTCCCAAAAATGATCTTAATTTTTCCACATTGGTGGGGGCTGGAAGGTTTTGGACAGCTTCCAGCTTGGCTGGGTCTGTGTGGACATCCTCTTTAGAAATGGTGTGCCCCAGATAAAGAACATGATCTGCGCCAAATGAGCATTTCGAAGCTTTGACCTTCAGACCGTGCCACCTAAAACGTTGTAAAACTGATGTTAATCTTTCACAGTGTTGATCTATATCGTCACATTGTCAAAATAGCAGAGGCATGACTCAAAAGTAAGTCCAGACAAAATTATACTAATTGCCCTGGAAAAGGTGGCTGGAGCTGTAGAGAGACCCATTGGCATTCGCTTAAATTCAAAAAGGCCATCCGGTGCAATAAACGCTGTATTCTCCCTATCTCGCAGATTCACGCTAACCTGCTAGTACCCACTACGGAGGTCCAAGGTGCTAAAAAGTTTATATCCATTTAAAGCATCTAGAAGGTCATCTACCCTAGGAAGAGGATGAGAATCCTGTTTGGTGACCTGGTTTAACTTTCTGTAGTCAACACAAAATCTGTATGATCCATCCTTTTTTTGACCAGCACAAAAGGGGAAGCCCATGGGCTAATACTGGGCTGAAGTACCCCCTGTGACAACATATCCTGGATCTGTTTTGACACTTCATCCCGAAAATGGTATGGAAGCTGTCGTGGGAATTGTCGAATTGGGGTGTTATTTCCAGTACTTATGTGATGTTCAAGTACGTTAGTGGCCTAACTGGTCTTCAAATATATCAGAAAATTCTAATAATGTCTGCAAAAGCTTTTCCTTATCTCCCCTAGATAAGTTTGGGTTAACAGCTGCTTGATTACTAGGCAGATGGGTGGCACCACTGACTAACTCTGTTAGTGGGCAAAACTTGGCAACCTTCTGTCCAGAGTGCAGCTCTATGGCAGAGGAAGAGGAGTTCATAATACGTACAGGGACACTCCGGCTATCTGCTTTACTGAATAAGCTATTGTATATGTGACGTCAGAAGACTGAGCTAAAGTACCTATCATACCCAACTTATCTGAGCAACTTTTGGAAACTTTGCCCTGCAATATACATTCTGCTCTGGGTGGAACTGAAATAGCCTTAGTAAGAACAACATTGACTGGACCTTGAGCTAAAGACTGTGTAAAAACTGGTAAAGTGCTAGCCACGGGCGAACATTGCTGGGAAGAATGGGGAAGTAGTGGCAAAGGGGTGGTACCCTGTGGACCAACTAGGTGATAACAATTGTCGGAAAAACTTATGTCTAGTTGATTGGAAACAAAGAAATCCCATCCTAAAATGCACTGGAGTGGTGGCAATACATTATTGCAAACGAGAAACTTGCCTTGATAACAATCAATACTATTTGGGAAGGAAAGTTGAATAACGCTGCTACCCAGCGCATTTAATGATTGCCCCGTAACAGATACACAAGGATTGGAAATACTCCTGTCAAGAGGGGTCACCATGTCAGTGGGTGGATTTTTCTGCATAATTTGTTGAAAAGCCTCTTGTGACAAAATAGATTTCATTGAGCCTGTGTCTACAAGAGCTGATAACTGGATACCTCCAGGAAAATGGCAAACAATGAGGGTTTGGCATGCTTATATTTCGTTCTGACTATGAAGACCGAATGAAGGAGTACTTCCAATGTTGAAAACAGAGGGGTGCTCAACGCTCCAACCCTTTAATGGGGCACCCCTTGGAAGTTTAAAGGCAACTTACTGTGAGTAGAATACAAGGAATGATTGTTTGCACAGTTTTTACTGTTATGACCCCAGCCACTGCACATTCCACACTTGTCTTCATTCTTTTGTGGGCAATTACGCGCAATATGCACTCCTTGTGGCACCGGAAGCAGCAGATGATTGACGTCCTTGAAGAGTTGTCACATCTTCCATTTGGTCCTGAGTAGAAATGGAGGCAATAATATGATCTTGGCCAACAGAAAGCTTTCGTATCATGTCTTCAATGTTCGCTATCTTGCACTGCTGTTCCCCCATCTGTCGCTGTTGTTGCTGAAGCGGTTCAATGGTGTCACCTGACTCAGCGTGTGTTAGGAGAGCACATGCAGCACTGTGGGATGCTTCACCATGTAGCGCCCTGAAGCGTTGCGAAAAAGAAAGCATTTCAGCCAAGTTCGGCGTAGCATTCGACTCTAAAAGCCGTAAGCGAATGTACTGCGGCAAGCCTTTCATGAACTGACGGCAGAGTAGGGCATCTTTTGCAGTGTCAGATAAGTCTGGCTCAGCGCTTTCCAACAGTTCCTTCAAACGCCATAGGAACAGGGTGGGATCTTCACCAGGCCGAAGGGTTTGCTCATCAAATTGAAAGTAGAACTGTTCGCACTCAGCAGAAGGGGAAAAGGACTGAAGCAGTTTGTCGGTTAATTTGGCATATGTACTTTTCGCATCAGCGGTGAAAGAATCAAAGTACGAGGCGGCTGAGCCTTGAAGAAAGGCCGGAAGCTTAACCAGTTTAGTGGCAGCATCCCATTCCTCGGCTGAGGGGCATCGTTCGAAATGGCGTAGCCATGAAGCAAAATCGCCGGTACTAAAACGTTCAGGCAGCACTGTAGAAGACATCCTGTGTCCTGTCTCCAATTTTGTAGCGTGTATGGGTCCTCAGAATGTCTACTCACAGAACCACAATTATCTTTTCTTCGTTGGATCCCACTGTCTCTTTTTGAAATTACATCTAACTAAATACACGAGTTCATTTGAATACGTCAACACAGTTTACTACATTAAACAGACTTCAATATTTAATCACTTTAAGGAGGGAAGGCTTATATTACAAAAACTCTGTCCATTCTTGTTTTTTCAGCGTTTGCATAAGTAGGGCCATTAGGCCAGTTACAATGAACAAGACTGCACACAACATTGTTGGAGGAAAATTTCGAGGAAATCAGTGAAAATCATTGAGAAAACATGCTTTATCAGTACTTTTGGACTGATTCTAGTAGTTTAGTCAATGTTTCCCCATGAGAATAGCGCTGGTTTACGTTTTTGTAATACATGCAGCTTAAAACGACAATAGTGTGCAAACAGCTAAAACCATTGGAAACACATGTATTCTATGGCAAAACCATGTTCTAAATGTGTTTCTACGCTGAATTTAGCATTATAAGCATTGTTTCGCAATGAAAACTCTGTCCATCCTTGTTTTCTCAGTTTTTGCATACTTAGGCCCATTAGGCCGGTTACAATGAACAAGACTGCACACTCATCAGGGTATAATTTAAGAATATATGTAACCACTGTTTAAATATAGAAAAGTTCGAATAATGAAAGTAAGCTCTAATGCGTCAGTTGAATTTCAACGTTCAATAATTGCATAGCAGAGATTTGTTTCTATGGCGACAAGATGATATTATTTCATTGTGTCTGTCCAGGGTAGAAAGATCCGGTCTACAGATTATAAAGAATTTTTTCTTGAGACACAAGTTGCACCGTTTACTTGAGCTGTTATAGGGTTGGTGTGATGAGATGATGCGCCAGGAGATGGAATGTTCGATATTGCTGTCCTTAAGAGCCCAGACGTATTTGCTCAGTTCGGTGGAGTTTCTGTCCTTGCTGTGGTGAAATGTTGCGATATGATTTCTATATCTTACTTTGAATTCGTTCTCTGTTAGTCCGATGTATGTTTCTATTTTGTTGTTGTCTTTCCGTGTAACTGAGGCTTGGTAAATTACTGCAGTTTGCAGACAATGTCCGAATATATTCGAATCTTTTCTATATTTAAACGGTTGTTACATATATTCTTATAGTATCCCCTGATGAGTGGGCAACCACGAAACAGGCTTGTAGGGATGAAATGCTAGTTTAAATTGCCATTTTCCTTTAGTACTTTATATATCTATATATATATATA
>WIPJ01002973.1:138004-169249 GCA_018155075.1 Cassiopea andromeda | reverse complement strand
ATATATATATATATATATATATATATATATATGCACACAGCTTTTGAGCTACAATACTACTACCAAAAACTTAGATATTTTCAATGCCAGGTTTTATATGTTTGATATTACACCGATAAGAACAATGTACTAAACCAAAATAATACATAACAGCATAATGCACATAAATCTAGCATCTTCTTTCTTTCTTTCGGGTTTTTGAATTGCCTGGCGGGTCTGTGGGTTAATAAGAGATTATACGGGTCTGGCCCACGAATCGCGGGTAAGTAGGGAGGTATGCATTTGCAATTGAAAAACATGTAAACGAAATATATGCTGAGGGTCATATTGGTCGGCATTTAGGGGCATCTGCAAATCTGCACAGCGGGCCATAGCAGTGTTTTGGCGAACAGTTTAGGCATACCCTGGGAAATATGCATTGAAGAGTGGTCGAGTAATAAAAAAGAAATGAAATTTTCGAAAAGCTGAGGATCTGAGGTCTTAGTCAATGTATGTCTTTGCAAAGTGCCGACAGAAAGTTGTGGCAAATAGAAGCCGCCCTCAAATTGAAAACTCATTAAACAATGCAAAAAATCAAATAGAAGCCGTTGCTTCTATTCGAGAAAATACAGTAAGTACCAATGATATAGAAGCGCAGAAGGCGCTAGATGTCCAACTCGGAGGGTTTGCACATTGAACAGAGCGAGGCAAATCTTGTTTTGGCGGCCATTTTAAATGGTGGCAAAAAGGATTATTGCCAGTACTGAGCCCTTATAATTTGGTGAAAAGTAAGGGCTGATTTCATAAGGTTTCGCAGGGATTTTAAGCGTGTAAAGTGGTGAGTTACTATGAATTATCTCTTTTCCTTTCAATTTTGCTTGAATTTTGGTAATCTGTGTATTTATCGCGACGTTTCAACTACTTTAAAGGTGGCAGTTGCTGCGATGTGCTTCTTTCATATTGAAATAAAGTGTTTTGTAAACACTTCGTTACTTATTTCATTGCTATTGGATTTGGCATTTACTGCAGCGCAATCTTCAAAAGAAGAATTCTCATGGTAAAACAAGACAGTCAGGTTCTAATGAATGTCTCCATGCAATGAGATATATAGTATGCTGATGCTTGAAAATAAGAAAGTCAGGAACTTATCAATGAATGCCTCCATAATATAAAATGTACAATATGCTGATGCTTGAAACTTAGGGGATCAGGAATTTATCAATGAATATCTCTATAATATTACATGTATAATATGCTGATGCTTGAAAATAAGAAGGTCAGGAACTTATCAAAGAATGCCTCCATAATATAAAATGTACAATATGCTGATGCTTGAAACTTAGGGGATCAGGAATTTATCAATGAATATCTCTATAATATTACATGTATAATATGCTGATGCTTGAAAATAAGAAGGTCAGGAACTTATCAATGAATGCCTCCATAATATAAAATGTACAATATGCTGATGCTTGAAACTTAGGGGATCAGGAATTTATCAATGAATATCTCTATAATATTACATGTATAATATGCTGATGCTTGAAAATAAGAGGGTCAGGAACTTATCAATAAATGTCTCCATAGTATAAAATGTACAATATGCTGTTACTTGAAACTTAGGGGATCAGGAATTTATCAATGAATATCTCTATAATATTACATGTATAATATGCTGATGCTTGAAAATAAGAAGGTCAGGAACTTGTTAATGAATGTCTACATGTTGGTGCTTTTTGTCATTGTCTTTTAATCTTTGTTCTTATTGAAGGAACAAATACATCAAACTCCCGTAAAAAGAACCATCTTTGTTGATTGCTGTCGAACACCAATTTTGTCCTTATTTAATATATCTTTCGTGTAATGTTTCCCGTAAGTGATAAGACGGAGACCTACATATTTGTCAATTATCTTTTTAAGAAGTTGAGAAGAATGCAGGTCTTCTGTTAGAATTTCATGATCATACATGTGGTCATGAAGCTGTGGAAAAAATTCTCTCTTGCAAGTTCTTGATTGATTAGGTGAACAATCAAAAACCTGAAATTTTTTTTGATGATATACCATGTTTTCCTGAATTCATCCCCATAACTGCAACTCGAAAAGCTTTTTCACACATATTTACTATTTTGACTACTTGCAAAGATGGAAATAGAAGGCTACCACGATTCTTTGAATTAATTAGTTGAAAATCAATGGGACTGCTAAAGACAGTGTAGTAGTGATCATTAATGGCTGGCATAGTTGCAGGATTGAAGTAGAGAGCAGCATTGCATGGAGGGCATTGAATTGTTTTGCTAATCTTCCTGACAATATATCCAGCAATGTATCCTATAATTGCTTGTTTGTGTGCTGTCAATTCATATGTCTCAAGGGATGATGTAAGGTGTTCTATATATTTAGAATCCTCTTCAGGTACCTCTTCTTTCTCTACAATTGGGGCTCGTCTTTTGGTCCATTTCAGGGCAAAAATTGATCCAGCAGCTTGGTCTTGGAATGTAAGACAGTTTCCATGTTTGGAACCAACAATTGAATTTCTGAGAAGATTTCTTTTCAAACTTGACTTTAGCTGCTGTACATTTGGGTTGTTATTAAACCCATTTTTACCATGTATGCATGCAAACAACAGTTCTAAATGGTCTTGAGAGAATTCGTATGTTAGTATGTATTGGAAGGGATTGTCTTCTGGTTAAAAGCAGATAAGCTAATTCCCTTATACTTTTAGAAGCAGCAATGAAGCCAAGAGATAATGTTTTCCTCCTATGTCTTATTAATGGGACTCCAGATTTATCTGTCAGTGACAAAAGATAACTGATTGATGTATCAATGGTGGACTTCCATCTTGCTGTATCATAAAGAAATAAGGGTTTCTTGAATCCCTTGCCAAATGGGTTTCTCAAGTTTAATAGATCAAAAAGCTTGTCAATGATACGTATAAATCTAATAGTCCCCTCTGCATCAGCAAACTTTGGATGACCAGAAGTCATCAGATATTCTATCGCATCAGCTACTGAGCTACTGAGGGTTTGAGCTGCAACTTTGACATTCATCTTCTGTCTTTGAAACTCAATATGACCTGTTGCCAGCTTATTCCCTATTTTTAAACCCTCATCCTCCTGAAATGCATGTAATATTTTGATGTGATTCCATTTAACTTCACATTTAGCATCATCAAGAAAAACTTTTAAATCTGCTAGAGAATTTCTGGCAAGTTTTAACATATGGCAGGCATCAGGAATAAAAAACAATGGATGATCATATGTGCCATGTGAAAAAGAGCTCTTGATATCATCAACCTTTGTTCCAAACTTGCAACCAAAATATCGCATGGAATCAATATTGCTTGGATATTCATCACATGATATGCTGTATATGTTAAGGCCATGACAAGAAGCTAAGCTCAAAGCTTTTGATGTAAGACAATATAAGTTGGTGGCAGTGATTGAGTTGATCAAAAAATAACCAATTGGGACTTTCCAATGACCCTGCAATCCAACTAGCATAAATACAAGAACTTCCATTGCAATGAAATCTGGATCTGTAGCAGAAATATCTTTACCAAAGTTCACAAAACCATCATAGCAGCCATCACTTTGATTATACACAACACCTGCCTTTATATACATGCCATCAAAAATGAGAGCACAATCTCTATATGAAAGGTCATCCTTGGCTCTTTCTTGAAGAAAAGTAAATACACCAAGAAAAAACCCTGGCTCACAGTTGACACTTGACGTCCAGTGGGCTAATGAGCTTGGGCAGGGAAGTGATAAAATAGAATGGACAAAATTATATGCACGGGGAGAGTAGAAGTGAAGTGTCAGAGCAAACTTTTTAATTTCATCAGAAAATCTGTGCCCATGGGCTGAGCGATCTTTATTTACTAAGTCTGATTTGAAAATTTCAGAGGAAATGCCAGAAAAATTTTGCTCAAGAAGATCAGCTACATCATTTGCTATATACATTTCATCTTTTAATTTCTTTATTAGATCTGCCAGGCAATCAATTTTTCTCTCTTTCCTTCTAAGCTTTTGCTGTAATGTTTTTATTCTTCTTCTAAGCTTGACTTTTCTGGGTGATGGGTGTTGGTGCTGTGGACAAGGGGGAGGTGATGCTTTTGACTTTTTCAGAACAGGAGATTCATCAGTTTCCTAAGATCTGCGTTCGCTAGGGGCCTTTCATTTGGATGTCTTTTTTATCACTTTCTCTGGAAAAGTGAAAATTGATGGAACAGCATTTGGCAACAAATGTGGTTTATCTTTATCTTTTGAAAAATTAAAATCCGAAGGAAGGAAATGCTCACCACATAAATAGCTATGGAAGGTAGGTTGAAAATTTTCTCTCTTTGTTGCAACTATCCACTTTCGGAGAAGGCTCTTATCCTTCAGGGGAAATTTATGAAATGAAATGCCGTTTTTAGAAAAACGATTTGTGCATCCATATGCAGAGCAAGATTTAACCATTTCCTGGAAAAAGAAAACATATCCGATCCAATTGCCATTGTTAAAGCTAACAATGTGACATATTTTGTATGTTTACCTCAATGACAACCAACAGCATACGACTTCAGTCCGCATTCATAGTTGGGTCTGCTGAGCTCGGAATCTTGAAATCACAAACAACCACGGGGAAAAGATTGTGTTAGCCTCGTATATAAATTTTAAAACAGAAACAATGTCAATAATTGCCAGTAGCTTCACTGCTACGTTGCAAAAAAAGTATTCAAGTGTATTTGTCGAATTTCACAAAGCGCATCGCAGCAACTGCCACTCTTAAATTGCCTGAGATGTCACGATAAATACATGAATCGTTAAAATTCATTCGAAATTGAGGAGATAAGATATGGTTAATGACGACTCACCACTTTAAACGCAAAAAATCCGTTGGGAACTTCACAAACTCGGCACTTACTTTTTATCAATTTATAAGGGCTCAGTACTGCCGAAAAATCTTTTTGCCACCATTTACAATGGCCGCCAAATAAAATTTGCCTCGCTCTGGTTGAGGGAGTTAGACATATAGCGCCTTCGGCGCTTCTATATCATTGGTAAGTACTATAGAACCAAAACGAGGATGGCCGGAAAAAAGACAAATACGCTCCCGCGTTTTTTTGGATCAGCATGGAATGTTCAAGGAGGAGGGTACGGAATGGATAGTGCAGGGGAGATGGTAGATGATACTTCAAGCAAGGAAGATGGAAGGATAAGTACTCAAAGGCAGCCAAAAAGTTCATTTGAGCTCCCATGGTAATCTCTTCATCAATTACTAGCGTATTATTTTGCATGTCTAATTGTGCTGCCGGCAGGACCCTGTTTTGAAAGGAAAGAGGCCATTTTTAGCATATTAAATAGAGTGTGCCCTCAGAATGGTATATCTTGTTGCCAAGGGTATTGCATTAGAAGTGAGGAAATTGCTTTTGACTAATTCAACCTTAGTTAAATTGTGATGGTAAGAAGTAAGTATGAAACGGGGATGTCTACTATGCCAAATTGAAGGATACCTCTTTTGTAGAACAGATGCAATAAAGTTTTTGAAGGTCCTTCTCAGCAATGGCAAGCATGATCTTGGGAGATGAATTTTAGGCCAAAGTAATAAACACTGCAATGAAAATGCCCCAGGGGGTGCTGCTCCTAGACTGCACCATATTGAGAATATTTAGCTTGTTGGCAAATTGGCCTAATATCAATAGTGCTTGTTGTATTGCTTATAAAGTCAAGGAAAGTCCTCTTTGTTAGTAAATTGGGCGCAAATGAAGTCAGTTTGTTAGCAAATTGGGGTTATGACCCCACCAAAATCTTATTTAGCTTTGTCCCTGCTTCTTCCTTTCTGAAGTTACAGCATTTAGAGACACTACATTATTTGCTACTAGAACTGATTAATGACTTTTGCTAGAACTCTGATTTAAAGTGCTTTTATGACATATTTCAATCAATGAACTCCTTTTTAAAGTGTCTTTCTTTGGTGGTTTAAGGGTGTTCATATGGACTAACAAATACTCCAATTCCTCAAAATTTTTCTTGATATTTGAGCTAAGAAAAATTCTGTTTTCTAGGGTTTGCTCTAGCAGTAATTATGTCTTTAAAAATGCCATTCTCACTGGTTATTATGTAGTAAGTATAAATGCTGTAGGTGTATATTAAATGCATTGAAGAAAAGATGAGAAATTTACGGAAAATGGCACCTAATTATTCCATGCATGGGTCAAATCTTATCTTATGAGGAATATCAGTGAATAACCCCGTTTTCTACTACAGGGTAGAAAAGTACCGTCCTGTTGAATTGAAAGACATTGTTGGCAATGAAGACACTATAAATAGGCTGAAGGTAAATTTATGCAAGTATTCAACTTGTTATTCACTTTAATAGACCATCTTACAGTGCAATTGCCAATCTGGAAAACATATCCAGATGTTGAACAGTATGAATTGATGTCACCTGCCCAATCTGCATCAGCAAAGCCCATAACTTGTATATCATCTTCATCTTCAGAGAATTTCAACCCATTGTTTAATGTTTCTTTCAGGTATTGAAGTATCCATTTGATTGCTAGCCAATGATCTTTAGATGGGCTGGCCATAAAATGAGACAAAATTCTGACTGCTGCTGCAATATCAGGCCTTGTCACAGTAGACAAATAAGTCAGACACCCAATGGTTTGTTGGTAAATGCCTTTGTCAAAAGCTTCATTGTCATATGATAGCTTGAAAAAATGCATGCCTGGTTCACAGGCAGTTGAGATTGGTTTACAGTTTTCCATCCCATAACGTTGTAATACACTTTCAAGATACCTTTGCTGACTGGTAAACATTTGCTTTGTATCTCTATTTCATTTAATCAACATTCCAAGAATGCGGCGTGCTTCACCCTTGTCAGTCATTTAAAATCGTTGGCATAACAATAACTTCTCTTCACTTAGCATATCAATGTCATTTGATACTGAAATAATATCATCAACATGAACAGCAAATATCACAAAGCTTAACTGTCCATCTGTGTTAGTGCTTAATTTGATGTAAATGCATCCATCAGCATTACTCTTGGATAGCCAGATGATATCAAATGCTGATCAAGAGTAGAAACCAACAACAAGCTGATAGCTTAAGCCCGTAAATACTTTTTTGTAGCTTGCATAAGTGATTTGGTCTTTCTACATCAACATACACCTCTGGCTGTGTCATGTATATCTCGGAGTCTATTGATCCATTAAGAAATGCAGTTTTGACATCCATTTGATGCACTTCAAGATTGTTAGCATTTGTCAATGCCAACAATGACCTGATAGCAGAATATCTCGCTACAAGTGAAAAAATTTCATTGTAATCCACCCCTTTTGACTGCATGTAGCCTTTAGCAACTAGCCTTGCTTTGAATCGATCTAGTGATCCATCAGCATTGCATTTAAGTTTATAAACCCATTGTGTTCCTATAGCATTCTTTCCTTCTGGTAATGGTACTAACTCCCATGTTTGATTCTTTATTAGAGAATCATACTCAGAATCCATTGCTTGCTTCCATTGCTCAGAGTTTTTTCCATTCCAAGCTTCACTAACAGTTTTTGGTTCATCAGATTCTGATACTAAATATATCCTGAAATCAAACAGTGCTCGGCATATGTGGAAATTTCTTCAATTAATCTCTCTGGTGGCTTACACTCCCTTTTAGCTCCTATCTCTCTAACTTTTTGCATGACTGTGTCTTCATGTGTTGCTTTTACAGGATCATTTTCAGTTGTTTCTCCCACTGGCACAATATCAACTGGTACTTCATGTAAACTATTTCTAGGAAAAGTAATAGCCTTTGAGATATCATCCAAGTCTCCTTCAGTATCTACATAATAGAACTCCCTTTCATTAAAAAGAACATCTCTGCTTTTCAGAACCTTTTTTCTTATTGGATCGTAAAGATTGTATCCTTTTTTACCTTCTAGGTACCCAACAAAAATCCCTTTTCTAGACTTTGGATCCAACTTTTGACGCTTTCCATCTGGCACATGCATATAGCACACACATCCAAATGCTCTCAGGTTAGAAATGTCAGGTTTCTCATTACACCAACATTTGAAAGGAGTTTTATCCTTCAAAATTGCAGTAGGACTGCGATTGTGCAGATAAACTGCAGTGTTTACTGCTTCTGCCCAAAAATGTAATGGCAACTTTGCATGATGAATCATTGATCGAGCTGATTCCATGATGGTGTGATTTAATCTCTCAGAGATTCCGTTTTGTTCAGGACAATAGGGATTAGTAAACTGATGAACAATTCCTTTCTCTGCACAATTTGAGGCAAATCACTTGGAGGTATATCCTCCTCCATTGTCACTTCTGATCCTTTTCCATAACCAGTCTGATTTTCTACCAAGTAGACATATTCTTTGAATTTTGATAGAGTTTCATCTTTGCTCTTTAGAAAGTAGACAATTGTGTATCTTGAGTAATCATCTGTAAACATCAGAATATAATGACTGCCACCCATAGATTCAATTGGCATTGGGCCACATATGTCTGTATGGATAATCTCCATTGGTTTTCCCAAGGACACATAATTCACAATTTTTTTCATATGGAGCATTTCCATCTATCTTCATACCTACAACAAGGTCTTTCCTTTTTAATTGATGAACATACTCATGGTTCAGATGCCCAAGCCTTTGATGCCATATACCAAGTGCTGGTGGATTGGACATGGTTTAAAGATGCAAAAACTCTGGTGTGTGTACTCTGAATAGCTTTCCATTTAGCATAAGTCCAATTACAATATTTCTGCCATTCTTGATTACAGTACACTTCTCTTTCTGAACACATATTTCTGCTCCCATTTGAGCCATTGCTGATACAGACAATAAGTTCTTTGTTAAATTTGGTACAAACAATACATTGTGTAAGGCAAGAAAATTGTCATCAAAACCATCACATGTTGGAAGCCTTACCTTCTCTTCACCTTCAGCTAAAACTACCGAGCTGTCCCCCTAAAATATATTCATTGGGTATTCATATTGCTTGTAATCAATTAATAAGCTTCTGTTGTTTGTCATGTGTTTGGTAGCACCAGAATCAATAAACCATTCATTGTTGTTGGTATTTGTACCAATCCACAATCCCATGTCTTCGATTTCAAATGAATCTTTACCATTCAAAAATCTGTAAAATTAGAATGTTCACATTTTTCGGCATATCTCTTATTTTGTGGACAGTTTTTGACTATATGCCCAAATTGATTAAATTTAAAACACTTAGGCCCTCTTCCATCTTTCCTATCATTGAATTGCTGTTGCTCTTTGCCTTTGTTGCTATATGAGCCTCTAAAAGAACTGTTTCCTCTTCTGGCACATGAATTAACTCTCCCAACATTAGAAAATGCACCCCTTTTTGCAAACAATACATCATCAGATATTTGCTTTTCTTTCTTCTCTTTTCATTAGATACATTCTTCCACCAGCAATCCTTTAACATCTTCCCAAGTCAATTTATCTGCACTTGTAGCATTTAAACGTGTTATGAAATCATCATATGATTCCGGTATGCTGCCCAAAACAATAGTTGAAAATGTCTTCAAGGATATGTCCTCTTTCATCTCACGCAACTGTTCAGCTAAGGAAGTCACATGTGTTATATGTTCCATTAAATCACCACCTTCCTTCATACTAGCTGCATAAAACTTATGACTCAAGCATACAATTTGTGTTGCAGATGCAAATTTGAAGTGATTCTGTAGAAGGTCCCATGCCGCCTTTGGTTCCACAGTTGAGGCTATGTGTACTTGCAAACTTTTATCAACACTCAAAGCTATTGACGAATAAACCTCAACCAAATGCAATCTATTTGCATTCCTTACTTCAACGGATGCGGTAGGCTGTGGTGGTGTTTCTGAACCTTGCACAAAACCCCATAAACCACATTCCATCATAACTAACTTTATATTGTATTTCCAGGACTGAAAATTCCTTTCATTCTGGGCCCATAACCTGTTAAGTTTCGCAGACATTGCAAAAAGAATGATAGCTCGTGAAAATAACACAGCATGAAGCAACAAAACAATAATATACCAAGACAAAGTCCATTGTAAACAATAAAGTCTAATTCCAAATGTGAATATAATCATCATATTCCAATAATTCCTTGGTTTTCCTATCAAATTCATTTTTACAAACTTGCCACCAGAACCGTCCATGTGCTGGTGATATAAGCTGTCCAATCATAAGGGCAACCAACCACCTTGCTGTCCACTGTAACTCTAGCCATGATATTGGAACACTAAGAATAATCATTATAATGATAATTATAAGATAATTATAATGAACTGGATGGAAAAGTATCCAGGGTGTACTAATGGTGCAGTTCTGTGCATTAAAAAGGAGACAGAAAATGCTATGGTATATTCAAGTAAACTGATTAGGGCTGTCCAACAAGGCCAATTATTCAGTATTCATATATCTGTATTAGTACTCGGTCAGCAGATTCTTTGACCAATTCAGGAGCAGTCACATTAGTTGATTAATCGGGAGGGGTAAAATTCTTCGATTACCTAGGTGTATTCAATTGCTTCATTTACCTGATTAGAGTTGACTGCTTTGATTATCTAGGTGCAGTCACATATACTAATTATTTGGTTAGGGTCAAAAAATTTGATTCTCCAGTTGAAGTGCAAAAAACCTGGCTGTTGCTATCAAGTGATGAAATGAGAGGCACTTGATCAGGTGTGAGTGCCTCCACACTTGCCTTGCAAATCCTACTGGCTTGATTGTCCAAGCTCTTATAGTCTACTAATTGCTTTTATTAAAGATATACAATTCAGAGAAAGATTTTGCCTGAATCTTCCTTGAATATATCTAAAACAATGATTGAATATTCTTTTCCTCTCTCCTTTGAAATCAGACATTCTTATGTATGGACAAGATTTGTAGAATGTCTGATTTCACGTTGTGGAATGTAGAATGTAGAATTGTGGACAAGATTTGTAGAATGAATTTCACATTGTGGCACTAATCAAACGCACTCCTTCACATATTTTCCTTTGTTTTAGGGTATAAGTAATTTATCAATAGAGTCGTTTTCATCTCAACGAATATGTTAAATATTGCTTTTTCACCCAGGGGTTAAAATGTGCTCTCATTGAGTTACTTCCCCCCACCCCCAGCCAGCACGCCTCTGCTGAAACAGTGTTGGAGCTTGTTCAAATGCCTTAATGAATTGAGGAGATTCATCAATGAAGTACCTACTATTTGCTCATTTCAAGGCCTGGTTTCTATGTCAATAATAAATCAAATGGCGCTCTATATTGCTAATCCACAGTGCCCGAACACAGAGTTTTCTTTCCCTGGTTTTACAAGGAGCATGCTTATAAGAAACTTTGTACTTGGAACTGACCGTGCGTATAGTGAAATCAACCCAAGTTATGACCATGCCCTTATCATCAAATTATTAGTTATTTGATAAATATTGGGGCAATTAACTGAATGGTGAAATTAAAAATTATGGACATCCCTAATACTGATATTTTTGAGGTTTTGTGTGGACTAGTGGATCAGGGGTGGAAGTAAGGAAAATATAGGGTGTTGGACATTTTTAGAACTGGGGTTAGGGGGAATTCTGAGCCCCCAGCAGGGTTACAAGGTGGGGACTAAGAACGTTTTTCAAAACACAGGTTTCTGCAATAAACAGTAAATGCATTTTTGCCAACAGCATTATTTATTGTGGTTCTCTTGGGGTGTCAGAGTAGCCAATTTTTTTAGTCCTTGGGATGTGCCAAAACAAGGGTGACCAATGTCAATGCTCAACAGGTGAGACCCACGTTTCATTGTTAAATGGATTAATTCATGATCTGGTTGTTGGGAAAGCAGATAGATCCCTCAGCCTATTATGGAGAAATTTTTCTAGCTGTTCACAACAAATAAGAGAAAAGCTCTGATTTGCACTTGTGTGGCCCCATTTGAAATATGCTTGTGAAGTTTGGTATAGAATTGAGGCAGTACAAAGACATGGAGCCCAATTTTTAAAGGTTGACTATCATCAGCAATCAAATGTAACAGAGTTATTATTGCATTTAAAATGTACAGAGTTATTATTACACTTGAATTGCATAGATTGTTGTTTCAGCTAAAATATGTTCACAGAATGTTTACAAATCAGGTTCCTTTGAAACCCTTTTAATTATTTTTCTATGGCACCTTATACAATGACAAGAACTTCTAACTCAATAAAGATTATGCCTAAATTTTGAAGAGTTGAAGAGTCAAATTTTCATTCTTCTGCTTGATTATACCCACTTGGACTAGCTTGCCTGATAATATAGTAAGCCAAAGCAACTCAGAATCCTTCTACAGTCTATGCAGTCTCCAAATCAGCAAAGAGAGTGGTTAGTGTAATGTGTAGACATTTCTTGAAATGAAGTGCCTGGTGAAATAAAAAGTTTCCCATTCATCAAGGGAGTATTGTTGGACATTTTCACAATTTTATCTCAGTGGTACTGGCAGTTGGATATTTCTGATGTCTGGTGGCTATTTCCACCCCTAGTGGATAGGGCACAACAGATTTTTTCTTATCAGCATCAAATGTCCAATGCTCATTCTACAATTTGGAACTCAGAAGGCCTATCTTCAGTAAATAACCAAACTCATCAAGCAGTGGGGGGGGGTAGTGAGAGAAAATGGGACTTAGATAGTACAAAAGTAATAATGTCTAATCTGTTATGTTCAGTATTGCACTAACTTAGTCTTGTAACTCAAAAAACCATCAGAAAGGTTATCCTTTTTTGAGAAGTTTTCAAATAATCTGCAGTGGCAGTTAGTGGCTATCTGATGTGGCAAACTCTTACTAAGCAATTTTTACTAAATAATTGAAAGGTGGCAGAAATGTGAACTACTAACAGGGAATAGTAAAATTTATATGCATTCTTTCTCTCTTCTCACTAAACTGGTATTAGTAGGCTCAATATTAGAGGGTTATTCCTACCATATGTACTTGATGACCAGAGTTAGAAGAGGTATACAAACCTACTAATTAGCTTGCTCCATCATCTGAGAGGAACACATAAAATGGGAGAGAATAGAAGAGGAACAAAAAGAGAGAGGAGGAAAGAGAGAAGGAAAAGGAGAAAGGTAAGAGGGGATGAAAAGAGGAAGGAAAAGGAGAAAAGGTAAGGTTGATAAATTAAGAGGACAGTAGGAGACAACCAAAATATTGGAAAATTGTTATCACAATAGAAGGAAAAATTGATTTTGAAGTTTCTTCAATGGATACTTTTTCACCTCTGTTGATTGCACACTTCACATTGTTTCCTTTTGTAGGATGAATTTCTGTGTCTCTGTGAATTTATCACATCTTGAAAAATATAGAGAGCTCTAGTACCTACAAAAATTCTAGTACTGGCAATGCTTTCAATGTTGTACAATTTGGCAAACATGCACTATCAGAGTATTGAAACAACATTCATATTTTGTAGGAAAGACCTTAGTGAAGATCTGCAGTCTCTCCTGTAGAGAATTAGAGAGATCTGCACTTTGATTTTTCTTTGTTCTTCTAGCTCTTGTATAGAGGTTTTCTTTCTTTTTGTTAGGAAACCTTGTCTATACGACGTAGCCATAGTATTAGGACTGATTTACACAAAGATAGATTCTTATTCTAATTGTTATAAATCTTATGAATGCAACAAATTAGCATAATTTGCGATATCATTGTGTTCAGCACGCGATCATTGCCTTTTCGTTTTTAGGCGTATTCTCTAATCATGTCCCTAATTTTATGCACATAAATTATAATCATAATAGCAAAAAAAATAAAGAATGTCAGCATATAATAGCTAAACGACAGCTAATGATTGGCCCCGAACACTTTTCCATTTTCATTTCTGCATTGAAAGATTTTATAATATATATTAGTATGTTCTGTAAATAGGCCAATTGATGTACTTCTGCAACTGAGGATGGATTCAGAGAAGCTAAGACATATATTGCTAACTGAAAGTATAATTCTATTTTTGAATGCCCTCTGATTTTATTGCCTTGAGAAATGCTGTCTGACTTGAGTATTTGACCTGCACAGACTAGCTATTTTTTACACAATAATTGTTTTCTTCATTCATCTCATTTAGGTATTTGCAGAGAATGGAAATTTACCAAATATCATAATTGCTGTGAGTATGCATAATTTTTGTGAATTTGCTTTTGATAACAGAATCCCATAATGATCTAACAAAGGTGCCAAGCCCATCAGCATCATTTCCTCAAGAAATTGAAGCTTCTTTTTTCATAGATCATAGATGTCTTTAAATTTTGAGCATTACATGAATTCGCCAAGTTTTTGTAATTATTTATGATTTCAGGATCCTATTTGCTTTTTGCTTTGACTTTTAGCACAAGTCTGTACTTTTTCTAATGTAATTTTACCTTGTTTCACTTTACCCTATTACCTCGTTAAAGGAAGCACCCCATGCATAGGCACACAGTGCTCTTATGTGGACCACAGCACATGCATCCTTAGACTATAGAACAGATCATCTGTTACAGATGATCAATGTAACGAAGCACCAATATCATGTACTTGAATGTTTATCTACGTTGTTCTTAATACGTTTAGAAAAGTAGAATACACTTACTGGAAGGTCACCACAGGGCTTAGAGTATTCAACTTGCCATTCTAAATATTTGAATACTCTGATGTAGCCGTCATTTTTGTCTTTGCCTTATTCTACATTAAATTTAAAAAAACTAAGGCAACAAAACTGGGCGCATGCACTCATTTTCATCGTTTTTTGCTGCTGAAACTTTGACAATTTACTGAATGACCTTCCTCAAGGTGCAGCCCCCTTAGGGTACAGTTACAGTTACTATAAATATTTTCATTCTATACCTTATCTTTTCGACCAATCAATATCTAAGCCTTTTTGCGTTGGTAAAGTGAAATTGAAATTCATGGATCAAAGTTGAAGTACTGATTTAACATTCCTTTTTAGTTTTCTGTCGTTTAAAGTGTTTTTCTCCATAATATGTACCGTTTTAGGGTCCACCTGGAACGGGGAAAACGACCAGCATACTCTGTTTAGCAAGAGCTCTTCTTGGTTCCTCATTCAAAGAAGCTGTAATGGAATTGAATGCCTCTAATGATCGGTATTCTTACATGTTCTGTTCAATTGACTGCTTTCTATTTTTGCGTACAAAATGGGTGGTCCGTGTTTTTTCGTACTTGTCTCTGTTATTGATAAGTTTATTGTAAAAGCTGTACGTGTCTCATTTCATGTTGTAGCACATTTATCTCTAAAAGTTACACCTCTCCTTAATGTTGGTTCTTTTAGAGGCATTGATGTCGTAAGAAATAAGATTAAGATGTTCGCCCAACAAAAGGTTACGCTAACAAAAGGACGTCATAAAATCATTATTCTTGATGAAGCTGACAGGTATTACTTGCTTCTACGTTTTTATTTACTCTAGCAAATGCAGTATTTCCTTATAGAGTGCGGAGAACTAGTGTTATGATATACTAAGGCTATGTTTTCAGGGGACCAGTTACATTTTTGAACTGTAGCGACCACTGTATTAACAACTTTGCATTTTCACTGGACTGCCAAGAAACGTCCCATTTGGAACAGCTACCTGTGCCCAAATGGGATTGCTTTCAAATTAGGTGAATATTAGAACCGTCTCGTGGAAACATGTGGAACGGTTCCAGGTGGGTATGGATAGGAAGTTTACAAAGCTCGAAGATAAGGAATTTGCTATTTCGTTTTTTGCAACGCAGCTGTCTCCTTCGCAGTTTTGCTAGCATCAGGATCGTTACGGGTCTGGATGGAACCGATGGAACTGATCCTTACGAAACGCATATTAAGAGTATATGGAATTGTTATTTTGAAGTAGAGGATTTTGATTACCATAGATATGCTGAAAACATGAAGATACATAACTCCTTCAAAGTCCAAATGATGTGGACACAAACAACAGATGTACCTACACGCACAATTGAACTTGGGGAGTTGATTAAATGCATAAATGTGGAGAATACTGATGGATGACATAGAATCCCAGCCTGACTTTGCAAAAGAGTAAACAAATAAATAAAGCTTGACATGAATACGATGAAAAGTATTCCCAACCTCCCATAATGTATACGCTTGATATGCTCCAGTCCGCTTTTTGTGTGCATGCACGGCAGTGGGAGCTGCGTTGTGTGTCGTATATTTCACAATGTCTTCAGTATTTATGTCAGGTCGAATTGGAGGAGGAGAATTTCCGAAGAAATCGGACTGGCGTGGACAGCAGCGAAGAGGGCTAGAATGTCTTGAACTTGTTTGGAAATTCTTAGTGGATGCCTTCTTGTGTTGATATGACGTTTAGCTCTTTGTGTCCAGAGATTATGAAAATATACGTGGAAATGCTTTCTTGTTATATCACATGCTAGAGTTTTATTAGAATTAGTTGTAGTTACGACTTCTGGTTATTCATTTCTGCTTGAAAAAACATGGCATGGCTATTTTGGAATTATGTACAGTAGCTGTGGTGGTAGCTAGAATTTTAGGCACCACGGCTTAGAGAACGCATGAACGGAGATGAAGATTGTAGATGTAGTTTTATTTGTAATTGTTAGATGTTAGTTACGAGCCTATCACAGCCTACTCAGCTACTCCAGAAGTATACACCAACAGAAGTGTTTGGTTATGCCTGCTAAATAGTTGGAAATGATTGTTTAACAAAAAATCTTAGCCACACAACTCTCGAGGCAACCTGTGGCTCTGCACACTTCAACCCTAGTATTGATGACTAGAGAATCAACATTATTTGATTATTCATAGATCCATTGCAAAGCTATGATTTTTGTAGTGTGTAGTAGGAAAGTAGTTGCAGGGGTGCGGTAAGGAAATGCCCCCTCAACTGAAATATTTTGTATGTTTTTGCCCCCAACAAATATATTGACCTGGAAATTTAGAAAATCAAATCAGGTTTCTGACCCCCTTCCCCAAAGTGATGGTACAGGCAGGTTTTTGCCCATCCCGGACATTTAATCCAACCAAGTGCTTAGTGTGTGACTTTGTTGTATTTAGCTCTTACTGGTATTGGTCAATAATAGTCCTTTTAAGTTCTTACACTGCTGCTTCAACATGATGGAAATTGTAGAAGATTTTTTTGATTTTATTTTAAAAGCATGACAGATGGTGCTCAGCAGGCTTTGAGAAGAACGATGGAAATATACTCAAAAACGACAAGATTCGCCCTCGCATGCAATAACTCTGCCAAAATTATTGGTAAGAATGTTTTTTCCTATTTTGCAATTGTATTATGTTATGAAGGAAATTGGAGCTCAATCCTCTCATCGTAGAAGAGTAACACTTTTTTTGACTTAAAGAAGTTGCTCATGCAATTTATCATATCACATTGTATGGCAAATCCAGAAGCACGGACTTCTAGCAATACCGTAGAGAAAGGATTAAGCCCCAGAGGGCTTATTTGTGAAAAATAATTGTTAGGGTGGGAGCTTGTTCGAAGGGGGCATAATCGAAGGGGGGATTTATTTAGATTTACACGTCCGAAGGTCTACCACACGGTAAACAGAAGTGAAAGAATATCAATTAGTATGTATACGAAACTGCTAGAAAGGACACAAACTCTCAATATGTTTTGATTCAAGTGTAGAGAAGATGGTTGCTCGCATCAAGCGTTAACATAAATAAGCATTATACTGAGCCCAGATAGCCACTATGGGGGGTTATTGTAAGATGGGGGCTTATTTGTCAGGACGCAGCTTGGGATGGGGCCTTACTGGAAGGGGAGGAGCTTAATCAAAGGAGCGGGCTTAACAGAGTCGTTACTGTAGTATACTGTATTCTTGTGTACCATCCATTTGATATGGTTTTGTTTATAGAGGCCATTCAGTCAAGATGTGCTGTACTTCGCTACTCTAAGTTAACTGATGCACAGATCCTTGAAAGGTTAATGACGGTTTGCAGCAAGGAGAAGGTTTGAGTTTATTTTCGCTTTGTAATTCCATATTTCAGGGGTCATTCATAGTTACTTAAGGCCACTGTAACCATTTTTTGGGCCCTTATCCTCTCGTTACGGACCTAAGTACAAGAGCAATTACGTGTCGATTAAATGGCTCCTTAGTTACCCTCTTTAGGTATTATACACTCCGTTGCGGTCTTCTAAAAGTTAACGTTGAAGTTCATTTAATCTTCACTAAATGTAGGGCTTAGCTCATTTAGCTAATGTAGAACATTATGTATTTTCCTAAACTGTTTTGCTGTTTCATCGATTTAGTTGATTAGCAAGTAGTATAAGTAGGGTTTGCTTTCTAGTAGTAAGTAAATCAGATTTTCCAAGCTGTTCTAGGTTATTCTAGATTGTACTAGGCAGAGAGTACCTAGGTTTCAGAAGAATGCGTGGTTTTCGTATTGCTTTCTGGTTATATTTCAGTTGCAAGTTTAGGCTAACTGAATTGTTTTGGCATAGAGTTTGAATATTAATAGAGTTTATAAGTTGTTTGCGGATATAAATTCTATCTTTTTCTGCCAAACGCTCGGGTCCGCGACATTATTTCAATTTTACCTTTTTTGTCTTCAATTCTTTACGTGCCTTTTCCATGGTTTTTTCTTTCCTTCAATGTTCATGCTTGTCCAGCTTAGGTTGAAGGAATCTCCTCTAAATTCATAACTATATTACTTTCACCCCAAATCTCGCTCCTCTGTTAAGCTTATCCAGTTTACATTGAGGGAATCCCCTCTAATTCATAACGATATTACACTTTCACCCCAAATCTCGCTCATCTCTTAAGCTTATCCAGTTTAAGTTTTTTTGTTTTTTCTTCTAGTAAGCGATGTCGGGGAAAGGCCGTAGAGCCTATAGCAAAGCCCTGACAGAAGAAAAACTGAGAAAGTGGGGAAGTTTAAGTAGAGTGGGAGATAAGATCAAGTTTGTTGATGCTAGATTTAAAAGATGACAAATTGTAGGATTCAGGGAAAGTACTAAGAATGAAAGATGATTTGTGAGCTAGAGTTTGTGGATTAGGTAGTGTAGCTTGGAAAGGGTGTGAATAGGTAGAGCTTCTGGTGGTTCGAACATGCCTCACTGGATCAGGAATAATATTCTTGATTTCCTGAGAGCAATGTCCGTGAAAATAGCGGTAGAAAATGGAAAGATCTGCAACAAGGTGACGATGGGAGAGAGACTGTAGAGAATTGGTGAGGTTTGGATTGTTGATGAGACGGGCAGCTTTAGACTGGACTCTGTCAAGAATATGGAGAGAAGATTTAGGAGCACCACCCCAGACATGAGAGCAGTACTCCAGAGAAGGACGAATCTGGGGTTTGTATATAGTTAATAGTTGAGAAGGTGAGAAATAGCCACTGGCTCTAGAAAGAAAGCCAAGTTTCTGAGATGCTTGCTTTGCAATGGAATTGATATGGGGTTTCCAAGTGAGATTAGATGAAATATAAAGACCAAATTAAGTGAAAGAAGATGAAGTGTCCAGTATTTGGCCGTTCATGAAAACAGGGAGGAAATCTTGGTGATGTTTACGTGATATGACAACCTGTGTTGTCTTTTCTTCATTGAACTTAACAAGGTTGTAACTACCCCACATCTCTACATATGTCAAGTCATTGGTGAGAAGTGAGGCTGGTGTGGTATGATATGGTGAAATATTAGAATAGGCAAGGTCTTGTGGATTGGATGAGAAAGATGAACTTAAATAATTATCATCGGCAAAGGAGAAAATACTGGAAGATTTAGAGGAAAGCAGGTCATTTATGAAGAGGATGAACAGAACAGGAGAGATAACAGAGCCCTGAGGTACACCTGAGTTGATAGAGTGAGGGTTAGAGAGGTAGCCATTGACCCTAATTGCAATTGACCTATCAGATAGAAAGCTAGAAATCCATTTAATGAGGGTGTGGTGAAGACCAAACATTGGCAGTTTAGCGAGAAGACCTTTGTGCGAGACGTGATCAAAGGCCTTGGAAATATCAAGAGAGGTTACTCTACTCTCACCGTAGGATTCTAGAGCAGAGGACCAATCATGAACAGCATAGTCTAGAAGGTCACCAGTAGATCTGGCTTGTCGAAAGCCATATTGATGGTCAGAAAGAAGGTTGTTTGTTTCAAGGAAGGTAAGCAGTTGTTTGGTGATAATGGTCTCCATGGTCTTAGAGATGAGAGAAGTGATTGCAATAGGGCGATAGTTTGAAGGGTCAGGGTTGTCAACTTTTGTGGGGATAGGGAAAACGTCGGCGAGTTTCCAAGAGGAAGGGAAAATACTAAGATTGGAGGAAAATTGGAAAAGCTTGTTGAGAACAGGGGCGAGTTCAGGGGCACAGGACTTTAGAACTATAGCAGGTATACCATCAGGTCCACTAGATTTGGAGTTTTTGAGCTGAAGAAGGACTTTCCGGACTTCGCGTGTAGATACTTAACAGGGGACATTGTGATGGTGGATGTGGGGTAGAGAGGAGGTTAGAAATCTTGGTCATCAAGATTGGAATTGGAAGCAAAGGATGATGCGAAAAGGTTAGCTTTAGAGGAAGGAATGCATGAAGATGAGCCAGAGTTGTTTTTTAGAGGTGGAAAAGAAGAATGGCAAAAGTTTTGTGTGACAACTTTGGCTAAGGACCAGAAGGAGCAAGATCCTGTTTGACATGAAGCAGTTTTATTGTTGATGCGTTTGACAAAGGAGGTTTTCGCGTGATTGATGGTGTTGGAGCATAGGTTACAAGCTTGTACAAATAAAGCTCTTAATTGCGGAGTTTGGTGTAGTTTCCATTTTGTAAAGCGGTGGTTTTTGTGTTTGAATTGAACCACTTTGGAGAAGACTTTTTGCCAGGTTTTTAGGAAGGTGGAATAAAAAGATCCATACCAAGCTGAATTGCGTTAGTGATGAAGGTGGCAAAAGATGAAAGATCTTTAGACAAGCCAGAATACCAGGGATAAGCAGCTCAAAGGTTTCGAAGAGAGTCCCAGTCTGCTTTGCTATAGTGGAAAACTTGTTGAGAAGAGGAAGATCTATCCTGGTGGGAGACAAAGTTATACTGTAACGTGATAAGGCAGTGGTCAGAGTTACCAAGAAAGGAATTTAGAATAGGGTTAGAGTAAATGTCTGGGTTTGATGTAAGAAACAGATCGACTGTATTAGTTTTGTCCTATGAGTGATCAGGGATACGTGTGGGCTCTGATATAAATTGTGACAGGTCATTCACAATGGCAAAGGCCTCTGCATCACGACCAGCAGGGCTAGTGATATGTGGAGAGTGGGTAAGCCAGTTCAGATTGTAGAAATTGAAATCACCAAGGACTGTGATTTCAAGCGTGGAGATTGAAGAGTAATTTGTGTCAATTGTCTTAGATAGATGGTCAAACAGAAGTTCATGGTTAGTTGAGTTAGGTGAGCGGTATAGGGTGTAAATGAATGTTGAAGTGTTAGGTAGGGAAATTTTCATCCAGATGAGTTGAAAACCAGGATTAACGAGGTGAAGTTGAGGTAGACGAGAACTTTGTACATCAGAGCGGACATCATTGAACTAAATAAAAAGACTGGAACAATAAGCCCATTGTTTCAACGCGTGGCCGGATGGCTGCTTTGGGGGAACTCTCTGTACGTATGCGCAGTAGGATGGGTGGTAAACTTGGAGAAAGAATCGTTGATAACAACAAGTTCATCGCGGACCTTGATTTTGGTTGTAAAAAATCGAATACGCTATGACGAAGAGAAGAAGCACAGATAAATTTATGTCGCATTTCATCGGAACTTTTTGCTCAAAAACCAGACTGAGAGCCATCAAATCACCAAACTTTGAATAGGCCTATCATAACATTACCTCAATCTTTATCTTCTTAGGAGTAGGGTTTCGTTTCTATAGTGACCTGACAGTTAGCATTATCATAAGCAGATTCTTAAAAAATTCTACGTAGTTTTTAAATGAAAAGAAAATTTTATTTATTCTCAAAGCATAAGCAATATACAGGGCTACGATAATTTCAGAGCTTCAGACTAATTACATAAAGATATTTAAAAGGTGGGGGCACATGCCCCCTGTAACTCCCGGGTCCCAAATCCATGCCACCATCACTTGGAGTTAGCTGCAGGCTTAAGCTAACTTCTGCTCAATCGTTAATTCCTGGATTGCTCAGCGAATTGCAACCAACAGAGTACAAAAGAAATGCAAAATCACGAAACCAGAGATCTTTTCAACAATCAAGTATTAGGAGTTGGTTACACGGGGTCTAGTCTCAGATTTTCTACTTTCATTTTTTTCATTGGCATGTGATGCAGTGATCACAAAATCGAATAGATTTTGAAAAATATGAATTTAAATAAATCTCCCGGCCATCTTTCAATTTTGACTTTCAATGGGCAGAATTTTCGCTACAAATACACAAAGTTTCCATGTCTGTTCCAAAATCATGAGAATTGCTATATCAATTGCTACGAAAGTATTCTAAATACCATTAGGAGGATGTCCTCAACAACTCGACTCAACATAAGACAGAACTCAGTTGTTTTACTCAGTAAAATGGCCAAATTTTGCACAAAAGTTCTGTAATGTTTGAGGACATTTTGCTATAAATCCTTCTTCAGTTAGCTGAAATAGTTTCATTCAAAAAGTATTGTAGATTTTCTTTTAATCTATCAGTTATGTCAACTTAATTTCATATCTTATGTATTTTGTTTTTAAGTTAAAGTATTTGTTTTTCTTTACCACCTTCTAACGAAGAGATTGCATTGCATTAAAATATAATTGAATTTAAATCAATTTTTTGCGCCGCTAGAAGTCGAAACGAGGAGAAATTTAGAATCAAAAGTCGGACGTAGAGCTAACAGTGAGATGGATACCATTCAGGAACTTAATCATTGGTTTGAAGTACTTGTCGTTGGTTTTCCTTGACCTCTGACAAGGGCAAAGAAGCTAATTGTGGATGCCAAGTATAAGGACGGTTGGAATTGTGAATGGCTTAATGTAAAGTCTTTGCTCTCCTTTGACAAAGGAGTCATGACATATAAAATTTTGCATGACCTTTGTCCCGAAAATCTTCGCCATAAGTTCACTGAAAGATCCATGATCACAGATTATAGAACCAGAAATCATGGAGATCTGCAAATTCCTAAAGTTATGTTAGAATATGCAAAACGAAGTTTCTACTTCTCTGGTGTCAAAAACTGGAATGATATCCCTGACAACATTCGAGAATGAGAATCAGTTGCTCGTTTTAAAACAGGTTTTAGAGAGTATCTTTTGAACCTACAGGACCCAAACACGACCCCTTGGTAGAGCAGCAATTCTTAAAATTATTTTGTTTTCTTTCTAAAAATATATTGTTATTAGTGTTAATTTTCCTAGCTGAAAGGTACTCGTGTGTATAAATATTGATAAAATGAAAAATGAAAAAAATGAAAATCTGTGTGAGTACGCTAAGAGATTGCGTTAAGGCTTCGGCCAACAAATGCATGAAACTCACCATGGCTAGCGCAATTTTGGCTTTCTGCACATCAATTCCACTTTCTCATGGCTCCAGATATCTTGAAATGATATCCTAGTCTCGCTCAACTGTCAACTTCGCAAAATTTCTTGTCCTATCATGGGGCTCTGTACGTGATAAATCGCCACTTGTACGTGCGTACGTACAATGGCTGCGCACATAATCGCCATTTTGGACTCGCTCCGACGCAAGTGAAAACAATGAGCTTATCGTTCCAGTCTTTTTATTTAGTTCAATGGCGGATATACGCACAAACACCACTGTTTGGGAAGAAAGAGGAAAAAAGCTCATATCCAGGGCATTTTAGATGAGGACAGAGAATGGAGTTATCATTTGGGTCCAGTGGTTTGATTTTAGCTTCTGTGAGGAAGAGTGCAGGAGGGTTAGAGGACTGGAGATGTTGGTATACAGAGTTAAGATTGGAGGATAGTCCACGAATATTGCAAAATGAGATGGGAAAGAGTTTAGAATGTGCCACATTGGTAACTGCAGTAGAGCTAATATCTGTGTGAGTGAGGGGCATAGTATGAATACCAAATGAGTGAGTGATGATTGGGTCGGTCAAAGTGAAGAGGCAGCACATGTCAGTAAGCCTATTAAAGTTCCCATAGCTATTCTGTAGCCTCAAAAGGGCCCCCGGAACTGCGAGCTAGGAATGGCTCCAGTCGTGAACTGGCATAGCAGGCAGCCCGAGATTATGCACCAGCTGATGAGGCAGCCTCCCAAAGCGCTACCAATGAGTTCGGGCCTCTGCACTATCTGGCGGCAGGCCTGCAGTCCACCTTTTCCAATGGTATCCTCAGGCACAGCAAGGGATCGAATAAGCCCAAAAGCTTCCCACTGCGAGTAGTCACAGTAACCTTATTAACTAAAAGACCCGGAATCTCTCTCCTAGTGCTGAAAGAGACAAGGTCACTAAAAGCATCAATAGGTATAGTCATGGTACTTCCCCGGACGATGAGGCAAGCTCATCTACTACCTAGAAGTAATTTCTACCACACATTGAAGTAATTTCCTTTAAATTCATAACTAATTTACGCTTCCACTCCAGATCTCGCTGGTCTGTTTACTGGCGTCACTCGAAAAAAATGTTAATTTTTGGTCAAAGCTCTCATTTTTGGATTTGGATGCAAAATTGACCTTTGACCGTCTTTGATTGAAATAACTTTTGTCGTAATTGCTATGCTTTTGTGAATATTTCGTTGAAATAATTTTAATTACATGCCATGCATTTAGCAATGCTAATAAACTTGAATCCTCGTTTGCTCAAAATAGTAAATTTCGTGTACTAGCTGATCTTGGGGAGGGCCTCATTTTTTCTGTGAACCTTCTAATGTAGCTTTCTATCCATCGTTTTGTTCCATGGGCAGCAGAGAGTGTGCTTAAATAGTCATTTTGGAGGCAACTGAACTTGTATTTAATAAGTATGGGCTGAAAATGTTGAAAAAGTAGTTCAGTTTTGCTACCTGAAGGTTTTCACCGGTTAGTTCAAAATTTAGGCATCTATCAGACAAGGAAAGTAGATAGGTGCAGTTATCAGAACTTAACGATTTCAAACTATGTATTGGAAACATGATTTTATAGTAGTCGGTAAAAACGCGGCATGCTCCAAGCACCCGACTTGTCAGTCAGTGTTATCTTGTTTCCATGGAAATCATAGGCCACACCCACATAGTGGCTACACATTTGACATTAGTGCATAGAACTTGGTATTTAGTGTTAGTTTTCTCTTCTGAGTTACTCTAGGAAACAATTTGTGGGTGGTCGACCACGTTGTGTATGCTGGAGTTGAGTTAGTTGAATGTCTCAGATATTGAAACACGAAGTTGTCAAAGTAGCTGCAATCCTAGCCAAAGTTAGCGAAAACTATAACAACAACCTATCTTTAAACTTTTTTGGTGACGATGACCAATCGTTGATTTCTAACCTTCATCCCCCCCCCATTCGCAAGAACAGCGTTGAATTGTATTTAGGAAGTGCTGATCAAAAATTGCATAATCCAATTTTCTCCACAGATGAATATAATTTTTCATAATTCAACATCTTACCGGGGGTAGGGTAAGCATAGAATTTGTTGGGACACCAAATATACTAAGTATGCTGTAAAATTTGCAACTTTTGCATCACCAAGTTACTTTTAAAACAATTTCAGGACAGAATAATGTGATTAGGTCATTTGTGATACTGCCTGAAGTACCGGTTGAATTCGTCAATCAGTTGTTTGAATTACGTTGTCTATTGTCATTGTCTATAGTTATCGTCTATTGTCTTTTTCTTTCTACTTTCGCTTGTGCTTACAAACATGGCTTTGATGTCTGTTTTTTTTTGGCTGCACACTTTCACCTGAGCAATCGAAGTTGGGGCGAGCACTATTAGTATCCCTTCTTGCTTTATTGTAAAATGCGAAAATTGAAAAAGCAATTTCACATACATTAGAGTTCGCTTGAAATCTCTTTTGACCTTTTTGCTTTCCGAATATGTTTAAGCGGCGAAATAATTTTGGTTACCTGAAGCTTTACAGTTTGTCAGCAAGATGCTTTAACATCTCGCAAGATATTTTGTTTATGTAAGGCATATTGAAATATAGCTCCAGCACATTCCCCTTTGATGTTACTCTTTACCGTGACATCTTTAATACCCCAACAACATATTATACTGAGCAAGTTCGAGATGCAAGTATTGAGCTGTGTTTTGTCGGACTGTTTTTGGCTAGCCAGAATTTAATTTTCTCGCCTACACTGCCAGCAATTTGGAAGCTCTCAGGTTAGTGTCACTTAATCGAGTATTGTTTGGACACTTACCTTGCTCTCAATCCTCTTCAAGGTTTCGAGGAATGATGGTGGCTTGGAGGCAATTATTTTTACATCTCAGGGGGATATGCGACAGGTATGTCTGATGATTTAATTCCACCCTCTCTTCAGCGTAGCTCTAGCCATTGTTTGGTAGAGAGGTATATGAACCATGCGCACACACACTTTTTGCCTCGGCAATGAAAAGTTTGTTGGTCTAGAATGGTATTCATTTTTTATGGCATTGAGTGTCATAGTTAGCAATATTTCAAATGTTCTTAGTTTGTTGCTGGTATCAAATGCCATAATTTTCTTGCATTCTTATAGGAATGATGAAATGTAACAGCTATTTCCCATTCAGATCTGTTTTAGCAAGATTCCTTGCACATTTGAAATTCTATATATTTGGTACTTATCATAACCTCGTATCGAGATGGAGTTACGATTACTTTATTTCTTTCATTTATATTCTTGTATAGATATTTTTTGCATTTTTATGTTTTCATTGCTCTTAATATTGTCATTTTCTTTAGAACACTATTGCATTTTATCATATTCGTAACGCTTTGTTATAGGGGAAATTTTTGTGGTACGTCATTTAGTGCTATTGCACAATATTGTGGTATTTGCGAACTTTGTCACAAATGGAAAATCTTGAAAAAGAGGAATAGATCACTAATAGAACGACTCATTTGTCCTCTTTGAAAGCATGTAATCTCAAACTTAGCCAATCAGTACACCCTTTCAATTGAATGCTCAAAATTTGAGGTATTTCAAATATGACAACAAGCTCTCCCTCATAGGAGATAGCATCTTCATTAGCCACCTTTGAAAGTGCTACTGCCTACTAAGATATTCTTGTTTCTCACACCTACCCCCAAAGATGACACCCTACCAAAAATGATCTAAAAAATAGGCTTTTTACATTCTTCAATCTACATATGGTCGGCTGTGAGACAAACTAGGGAGTGCATTTTATTGGAATGGAGAATGATAGCTTTATTTGATCGGTAACTGAGCAAACTATGCTAAATTGAATTTTATTTTTCTTTGCATAACTTGCATGTCAATCCTTGTTCCATCTTTTTTCTCAATCAATGGAAAATGCAGTTATCTGTGTTTACTCAAGACCCACAGAAATAGAGATAAAGACAAAGCTATATAATATGTTCTTAAAGAAGAGCGTTTGTTTTCACTAGCAGCAGATCTAGGGAAATTCATAGTCTGATATTGTTTTGTCATTTTATATTGTCAAATGTGGAATGCTGGACTTTCGAGCCAACTTCCAGCTGTATTGTTATTTTCATTTGTATTGCATAATAATGTTTATTGAAAGTTTTAAGTGTATTTGCTTGTAACGACACTGTCATTGTTGTTAGTGTACTTCCTTGTAATGATACTGCCTTGTTTTTAGTGTATTTGCTTGTAATGATACTGCCTTGTTTTTAGTGTATTTGCTTGTAATGACACTGTCGTTGTTTTTAGTGTATTTGCTTGTGATGATACTGTCGTTCTTTTTCTTTATTTATCTGTCACTCCACTGCATCTGTCTCAATTTCCACATCCAACCCTCATGACCATATTGATTAGTTTTTCGTAGAGCGTTTTTCGTTCTTCTAGGCGTTGAACAACCTTCAGTCTACATACGCAGGATTTGGTTTTGTGAATACGGATAATGTTTTCAAGGCAAGTCATATGTATTTCTAGTTTGAAATGTATCGGTTATCATGGTGTACCTTGTTTCTGTAAGAAATTGTTACCCAGTGTCCCCTTTATTGTTAACTATAAAAGTTTTCAGCTTTCATTGACAGACGACCATAGGTAGCTTTGTCGTAGAGTCTTTTGATTCAAAGTAAAAGTGTGACCAAGGATTGTGATCATATGTTGTAGGTTTGCGATGAACCACATCCATTGCTGATAAAGGACATGCTCAGTCATTGCACTTCTGGCAACATAGATGAAGCCTACAAAGTTATGGCTCATTTGTGGCGCATGGGTTATTCCGCGGTAGATATTATCACCAACATTTTCAGAGTTTGTAAAACAATGGAAATGGCTGAATACCTAAAGTTAGAGTATATCAAGGTATGCCTGTATGCCAGCCTAGCTGTTACCTTTATTGAACATTTGATTATAGAGTCTTTATTTCTATTCAAAACAATGGACACCCATATTCTTACTTCTGTCCTATCATGAAAATTTGGCGTAAAGTGATAAATCTTTGATTGCTCAAGTCCCAAGATACCATTTACAATCAGGATTTCCCCATATATTGTCCTCCACATCAGGCTCTCCTCCACATCCCACTTCGCACTTTGCGAATATTTATGCATGAGGACGAAAGCTCATTCATGTACGAAGGCATTCTTAGCTGTTTAATTTATCTTATACTTGAAATAGTTAGGTTTCACCTTGCCTTATGCTTCTGCTGGTGATATTGTTGTATCATTTGTTCTGCAGGAGATTGGATACACTCATATGCGAGTTGCTGAGGGTGTCAGCTCATTGTTACAAATGTCAGGCCTTCTAGCAAGACTTTGCAGCAAGCCCTTGGGACAATAGTAGCGAGTTTTACATATTGATTACAAATATGCATTATTCTTCCAAAGTCAGAATGTGTAAATGGATTTTGATTGTTACAGCCTGGTTTCATCACTTGATAGTGCAGTGAATCTTCGTACACATACATGACACAGATTTACATACATATATATTGGAAGAAAACCCCCTTTTCCAGTATCAAAGTACATCTTATCTCAGATAGGATAGGCTCAGGGCATTCTTTAACATTGTGACTCCGGGGGATTTTGCCCCTGGAGGCCCATTGCTTGCCCTGTAGTGAGGCAAAAATGCCCTCGCAGTTGAGGGCCTATCTTTTGTTTTTGGTCAATACAATTTCGAAGTATTACAGGAGGAGGGTGAAGAATTGAACTGTTTGAATTGTCAATCATTTATTTGACATGTTTTTCCTGTAGTAAAAGGATTTAAACACAAAATGTGTTGCATTTTTTGCAAGGTTATTGCTAGTTTGGAATATGTAAAGTTCTAAGAATTGGCAATGATGAAGGGAATAGACTCAAGTTGATTATGATTGAAGTCGGAGCATGACTCAAAGATGAACAAGAAGCAGCTCAGTGGAAGCTGTTGACTTTGGAAGCTTTCAAAAAGTGGGAGGGTGGGGCAAATGCACTAAATGACACCCTCACCAGCACAACAGTGCAACTTTATAAGGGGCAAGGGGGTATTGTACCCACAAATTTGTAAGAAGTGAGGCACGTGCTCCCTATGCCCCATAGTTCCAATGCAAATACGTTGTACAGAGGTCAGTTAACATATTTTTGTCCTTGTCCTAAGGGCTTTTCCAACGTTCTAGAAGGCGTGATTCTAAAAAATGTTCGCTCGCTCCGCTCGAGTGCTTAGATCTTCCCTGGTAATTTTCTTGACCTAGTTACTAGAAGGTAAAACATATAAACATGCATACATAAATGTCAGTTATTTAAAGACAGTTGCCCATTTAGTGTAGCGGATTTCCAAGGGGCCGTCTATTTACAAAACAAGAAAGCTTAATATTAGCAAAAAGGAAAGAAAAAAGTACATATCGTAAAAGTCTAAATATTAAAGTTCTAACCTGGCCTATATGCAATAACTAATAGCAAACAGGATTTGAAGGGCTCAATTGTCAAGTAACTATCTACAAATATGTTTTGAATGATGCCAGGGATGTTGCACGTTTAGCATCAGCAGGGAGACTATTCATGAGTTTGCTCCAAAGGTTGTACTGTTAAATGATAATGGCCAAACACATTTCAAATGAAGCCCCTTATCCATAGTATCCGTAGTAACTGTAAAGCAACTGCAAGCTAACATCTCAGTTTTTGCTGAAGGGGGCACCAACAAGTTCTTTGACACCCCAGCCAGATTTAGATAGAGATAGACGTTTTTTATGTATAAGAAAGTGTTTTATAAGAAAGTAGTACTCGACTGCTCACAAAGTTAAGACAGTTCAGTACTGGGTATTTGAGACCCAAGAGAGTTTGGAGATGTATGTGCATCAGAAAGACGAATGAGCTGTGTATGCAATGTCCAGGGACGAAACTCCGGGGGTATGGGGGGCGAAATACCCCCAATGATGAAAAATCAGTAATTTGTCGGGCAATTATGAGCACTTGGCATGTAGATACTCTTCCCTCAACACTTACTTTTTCTCCGGTGGTCACATGCTAGGCTTAAAGTTAGTGTTTACTTGTAACACTTTGTGCAGTTGTAAATTAGAACTGTGCAATTGTATTTGATGAAAGAGCCTTCTTGTATACAAGTTGTAAATGGAACAAATATGTTTACTGAGCCTCTAACAACTAAGGCATATCTACTTAGCGAGTCTCTCAAAAATAGGGAATATCAACTTGTTCTAGTATTGGGAGATGCATTCTAAGACAAAATAAAGGGCGTCTACTCAAAAAATTGTCTTGACGCCCTCCTCTTCTTTCCATGTGTTCATCGTTTACAACGCAGTGCTTCTGTCAAAATTTGTTATTTTAGGCTCTGGTCTTAATGGCTTCTGCACATGATACGTCCCTTCAGATTTGATAGGCAACGCCCCTTTTCGGGCAACTGTCTCACACTCTCTCAATGGAAGCACCCTAGTTTCGCCCCTGGCAATGTCATGTGTGTTATGTTGGCTGCCCTCTCGCAGTTTAACTTTACTATTTAAGTGTGCATGCAGCTTTTTCACTCTCCTCTAATGTGCTTGTGCAAAACAATGCAATTAATTTTTTAAAAGAAAGTCTTTGGGAGGTTTTGATACTGGAATCATGAAAATGTTGAGGAAGTTCCAGTTCTGGGCCAAACAAACTTTCTTAAAATAAAAACCGTGTATCCGAATAACAATTGTGTGAAGTCTTCGGAAATGGAGGCCCATTGGAGCAGTGGTGATGCCACGGGGGATTGAGGGTATGTGTCCCCCACTTATCACCAAGATCAATTTTCTAATGCATCCAAATTCGATGAGAAAGTACTGTCGGGGGGGGGGGGGGG
>WIPJ01002973.1:121273-137843 GCA_018155075.1 Cassiopea andromeda | reverse complement strand
GGGGGGGGGGGTGGAGAGATGACGAAACTCTAGCAAGATTTTGAAAAGGGTGTGGCAACCAGATTGCATAATTATTGTTAGGCGTGACACCAAAATTGCCAAAGTCTGAGATGGCTGGCACCAACCTCCTTTTTCAAAACTTAGCCCCCGTGATGAAAATTCCTTAAAAATCCAATTGATAGGCCATCTATTGTATGACATCATACACTAAACAAAATGCGAAGGGGCTGCAGCCACTAGCCCCCCACTTCCGGGGTGTCTGTGGGGTATTTTGACAATTTGACCATTTCTATTGCGGCGTGGCCGACTCTTGACCATTTCACAAGCTCCCCTCCCCATCAGCACATCTCTAGCTTGCTATATTTCCTTGTTGCTTTTTAAATTTTTCGTGCAGTGGAGCTGGTATCGTCACCTGAAAGTGGTTTCCTGGCATATGTTTGAACGGTGGCAGTTGGAGGCAGTGGCGTACCGTCAAGGTATGCAAGGTATTCAGTGAATTCCCTGGGATATCAGAACAATATTTTGTTTAAAAAAGCTTATTACCTTGAAGCCTAAAAGTCAATATAGCCATTCAGCATTGTATGACATTTCCATGTTAGACTCCTACTAATCCAAATACCCGCTGAACGCGGACGTAATCAGCAAATTAGCCTTGGAAAAACAAGGAATGCCCCCACTTGCGTCCATGTATTGATGACATCAAAGTTGCTGTGAAGGAGCACGTGACCCCCTGATGGGTACGAAAGCTTATTACCTTGAAGCCTAAAATTCAATACAGCCATTTATTCATTATTGTATGAAATTTCCACGTTAGGCTACTATTATTGAGAGCAATGCTGCGTAGGAGCAATATATCGACGTGCGTTCTGTAGCTTTTTCTCTCTGCTTTGTTATGACACCGGTTACGTCGTGCAATAAGCGGTGAATCTCTTCTGTTTAAGTTCATTTTTACTTATTTAACCAGGGTAGAACTACATTCAGTACATGACTGGTTTACAATCTGCCCTGTCAACATAAAATGGAAAACTAAGCTAATCGTAATTACAGTAAAATGCTGCTTAGGCCCAGTTACACGATACCGGATTCGTTTGACACCTGATTACTTTTGACATCAGATATGGGGGCGCAGTAACACGACACCATAGTAATCAGGTGTTGTACTGATCTGCTTTCATGGAGTGAAGTCACTCCGCTTGGAAGGTGAGGTGGAGTTACTCCACTCCACTTTCCGGTGTCATATAACTACATGAATCCGAGGTGATCTCACTCCATGACCTGCCGTTGAGTTTAAATATGAGCAAATTTGAGCTTGGCGCCGTGCGTTGTGTTGCTACTACTGTTGAGAAATGAATACAGAATGAACTAAAAGTTTATTTTTGAGGCAACCTTCGTAAAGCAATGTCATTTCCCTCAATTATATAGATGCTACGTTTGCTATTGGTGTAATCAATTATAAGAAGCTGCATCTTTGGCTTCATATGAAGCAGCATTTGAAAGAAAAACTGGCCCAGAAAAAGCGACCAATAAAGTACATATTTATTCGTTAAATATGATTTCCTCAATGCATTGGAGCTTTGGATGAAATCATTTTTAGTTGTGATGGAAGAATGATTTCACAGCCAACAAAATAATGCACTTTTCCCTTAGCAATTCAACGCAAAACGATGCCGTGTAATTGAATTCCAAAATGGATTGACAGCAATCCTAACTCAAACGAAAACAGCGTAAGTTTGGCCCAGATGGTGCGGAAGCAATCCGGAGTTAAAATGAATCCGGTATCGTGTAAGTCAGGCCTTAGAATACTAGTATACTTGTAAAGCAAACAACAAAAAGACAAAAAATATATGTATATACATTATATGCCAGCTAGAGAGAATGCGCCTAAAATTAATGAAGATTATCGACTTCTTTGGTTTTTCCAAAACATTTTAAAATTCAGTTTGAAAGTAGCTAGCGAAGGAGGAATTTTTATTTCATGGCTTAACTGATTCCAGATAGCGACTCCTCGATAGGAAAAGCTTCGCTGCCCATTTTAAGGTCAGTGCTGGTGCTGCGTAAGATTCAATTGCAGGACTCAGACCTGCTGTGAAACATTGCAGTTCCCTTTAACACTTTATAAACTGTACAAGCTGCTTTATAAACTATACAAATTCAATCATTTCCTTGACTGTTAATCATCCTAGTTCTAATATCAATGGCAACGATGATTCATCGCTAGGGCTGTTAGTGACTACCCGCGCAGCCCGATTTTGCAGCTATGGCAATTTTTTTATAATGGAATTACCAGTACATCCCCAAATAGAGCAACACTAGCTTAGGTGCGGATCTACTATACTGTTATATATCCTTTGCATAGTATACAATGGAAGATATCTCTTAGAATGCTTAAGCATTCCTATTCTTCCTGAGATCTTACTTCTTACCGTGTTAATTTGCTCTATCCAATTTAATGACGGATCAATATTTATCCCAAGATATTTGATGTTATCTGTGGATTCAATCTTGTCATCATTTATTTGAAAAAGAGGAAAACATGTTGAGGTATCGCGAAAGATCCTCCTAAGATTAGGTTCGGTACCAAAGATCATACTTTGTGTCTTTACAACATTAAGAGTCAATTTATTTCCCTGAAGCCACAAACTAAGATCTTTAAGATCTGAGTTGATAGCATCGGTTAAGTTAGTGACAGATCTTGAGGAATAGGAAATGCTTGTGTCACCTGCATACATCGTGACCTTGGTTCTTTGCAGAGCAAACGGCAAATCATTAATATAAATCAAAATAGGAGTGAGCCTAGGCAGGAACTTTGAGGAACTCCATATTTGATGTCTTGTATTTTGGATATTTTGCCATTTACCTTGTAGCATTGCTTCCTATCATTTAGATATGCTATAAACCATTCAAGCTGCACGCCCTTGACCCCATATAAACGTAGCTTAGCTATGAGAATATCATGGTCAACGGTATCGATGGCTTTTTTAAGTCTGAAAATAACGCCAGAGAAATGTCACTTGTTGAAATTTAGATACCAATCATTGGTACACTTTATCAAGCATGTAAATACGGAGTGAAATTGTCTGGAACCCAACTGGTCTGAGTAAAAGAATTCATTCTTAGTAAAGTATGTAAATACATGATCATAGATGATTTTTCAAATAACCTTGACACTACAGGGAGTACAGAAATATGCCTATAGTTTGATCTCTCTTCGGTAGAGCTATCTTTGAGAATAGGGGAGACCCTTGCAATTTTCCAGCTTTCTGGAAATCAACCTTGTGAGATGGGGGTATTGAATATAGAGCACAGTGAGGGAGCCAAGACAAGCATCCCAATTTTCAATCAATCAGAGTAGAATTCTAATAATGGGGCTAGTCAATCTGCTTACAACACAATCACAGAATAAGCTATGAAACATTCCGCTTCCACGCCTCGGTAGTATGTTGCTGAGCAGTCTCGTTTAGGGCATTGGCAGCCAACACTCCGTTATTAAGTAAAAACATGATGTAATGTCGTAGAAGAAACCTGGCAGACAAAAGAAACATTTAAAAACAAATCCTCATTCTAAGGATTTTTTTTGAGCGTGAAAATATACCGTTTAGGTTCTTTGCATTACACCTCTGGCAATTGACAAGTTTTTGTAATTTTCCTTGGATGTCCATCACCGGTTAGAAAACCCGAAAGCAAAAGGTATTGTGTGGCTTCAATCTATTTTTGTTTGAAGAATGTCCGAAGGGAGATTCCTCTGAAGCGATTTTCTTCTGAACATGCTGTTTCTAAGTTCATTACGGCACGTACTGAAAGTCGAGGTAACTTTAAGTTCGCATTCGTGGCAATATTGGGCAGGCCTACCATTAATTACAAAAAGTGTTTCTTCCCCGTCCTTTATACTTTGACAAGTCTACCTGCAAACAAACTTCGGCCTAGTAGACTTCCCCCATCATTTTGCACTATAATCCCAAAGCTTGTCAACTGCCTCCTAGCAAAGATATGCCAAGAAACCTTACGCCAGGGGGGTGGGGCGTTTTGACAATTTTCCCTACTACTAGTAGTAAAAGTATACTGTTACTAATCAAAAAAGGTCACAAAATAAACTATGGCCATTTCTCTTGCTGTATGGTCGACTTTTGAACGACTTCAAGCCGGAAATTGCAAGAAGTTCTTGCAATTTCAGAAATATTGGAGAAGTGATGCCCCCATGCCCTCAATCAACACATCACTGCCTCCTAGTTTTCCCTTCCTAGAGAGTACCCATGAATCAACTTCACGGTCCGCCACTGGTTGAAGGTACACCACTGAAACCAATGTTGCCACTCTACCTTTATCATTTTCCCCTACTGCGAACGCGAGATTCACCTACTCACCCACAGCTTCTAAAATTCCCCTACCTCGCCCCAACTTATCAGAAACTCTTTAAAAATCCATTCTGGCCTAAAACATAGATTCAAATCAGTAAGTAGTTGTGCTGTGCAATATCTCGATTTATTAGTTTGTTCAAAGTAGTATTTTCAAAGCAGTTCTGGTATAAGTAGTAGCTCCAGGGAAACAATATAATCCTAGCCAGTAGCATTTATTAGAGAGCAAGGGGACAATGTCCCTTCCAGATGTCATTAAATCAGCAAATTATCAGCAAAATTAGTGCACTAAAGGATAAATGCATACTGTTTTAATAAGAAAACCACTTTTTTACCTAGGCCTCAATGTTCTTGTGCACTTTCTCCTTGTCAACAACTTGCAAATTCTGCAAATACTCAGCTACTTCTGAAATACTCCGCCCCGCTGATTTTACTTGAAAAGCCATCACTAACCTTAGCAGCAGAACGTACAAAAGCAACACCAGTTTTATTAACATAGTCACGAAGCCAGCTTTCAAATGACAGGAAACCAGACCAAATGAACGTAAACAGCAACACCGGAGCTTCGGTGCTCCGATCAGAAATTTTGATATTACCGCGCCCTTTTTTGGCTATATAATGCCTTTTGCAGACGTATTAGTGATCATCATGACTCAATCAAAACAAGTTGTGGCAAGATGTTTAGTTTCACTTTACAGCAGCCAGATATATGCTGGGGACACCGGGGGCAATGCCCCGAATGGTATTGTTGCATTGAATTGCCCCCAACAGATTTATCAATCTGGAGATTTACATGAAATATAAGGCATTTGCCCCTCCAAAATGATTGTACTGGAAGATTTTGCTTCTCTTGGACGTTTCATCTAGCTACGTGCTTGGTTTCAATTTCACAAAGTTACCATTGCCAAACAATTAGGTCTGTTAAAGAACATTTTCCAGTGGAAAATGCCCATTTGCAGAAGTAATTAACTTAGCATTACAAACTTTCAATCTGCGATTTTTAACAAATTCAAGTGATCTCAAGTTACGTGACTCTATCGAAGCTTATTTTATAGTTTCTTTTGTTTGCTTTGATAGTTCTTGAAAGAGTTCTTAAAGCAAGTAGTAAATTGATGCATCACGTGAAAAAATGTCCACATAAGAACAATTCCTCAACTATAAATGACGTTAATTATCTTACATTACAAAACATGCTTCAATTCCCCTACATTTTCCTACACATGGAGACTTTCCCACGTAGGTTGCCCCTTATAACCTACAGTGCCGTATTCACCTACGGTAGGGGAATTACCCTACGAGTGGCAACACTGCCTGAAGCCAACCAGTGATGAAACCAATTTACTTGCCATAACACATGCAAAGGAGGCTATGACAACTGCAAGTAGAGCGCCAGTTTGTTAAATATGGATGAAAGAAATTTCATTTGCCCGATATGCCTGGATTTGCTTGTGGAACCAGTCGTCATGCCATGCAAACATGAGTTGTGTATGCTATGTTTTAAAGCACATGTTGAGAGAACAAGTTTATGTTGCCCAATGTGTAGGACTCGTGTCTCCAATTGGGCAAGAAAAAAAGCTAGGGAAGGGAAATTAGTGGATGAAGCTCGATGGAACTTGATACAAAAACTGTTTCCAGAGCGCTCCAAGAGAAGGTTACGCGGAGAAGATGGTTGTGACCTGGAAATCACTGGTGAGCTCTAGAATTCTACTCAGTGATTGCATTAAAATTGAAGTTAAAACTGAAGAGAGCCTTTTGTAAACTAGGGCACAGTTGCCCTACCAGTTACCATGCTTGCCCCCCATTGGGCCCATTTTTAAGTATGTTACAATGTTTTGATCCCCAGCATTATGCATTGCACTGTATAACATAAATTTTTGCAACTTGCAAAACAATTATATATTAGACACAAGCACAGTGTAAGGTTTTCACTCCTAGATTATATTTTATTTTTATTGACAAACTCTTCACTGAAGTGAAATTGCTTGCTGGATCATCAACACATCAATATGGATCCCACAAGTGGTTAGATTTTGCTTGTTGACCCTCAGGATTATTTCATGGATCTCTAGTCTCCATGTAGACCCTAGCTGAGAAACACTATTCTACAACAGGGGTAGATGCAGACTAGTGCTATTGTAGTTTGAGCAACAGTAAGAGTCTTAAATTTGACTTTGACGCAATTTTATTGGATGAGAGACCTGAGGTCTCTTGCTGTTACTTTTCCCATCCTTTGATGATATAAAGTGATGTGTGCCCAAGTGTTTCGTTATATTCCCTTGTCCTACTCTTTGCATAACTACCAAACAAGTTGATTGATTTCAAGGTAGCTTTATAGTGGAAGTGCTAGTGGAGCTTGAAAAAATGATTGGCACTAGTGCTCATTTTAGTGGGAGTACTAGTGGAAATTGAAAAAGAATATTATCCAATGAAAACAAAGGATCATTAGTGTTCATTTATAGTGAGAGCACTAATGAGCACTAGTGGATGAACAGGAAGTTGCAGGAAGTTGTCTAATGCTACCATTTAGCAGAAGAGCAGCTTTTGCACAGTGTTAATTGGCATGTGTAAGCACTAAACCATTTTCGACATTCAATTAATACGAACACACAAGCTACTCTGTAAGAATGAGTCCTGCAATATCAAACTAGGTAGGTCATGGTATCTGAGTAGGCACTTTGGAAGCGATGGGGCTTAAGGTCTGGGGAAAAGTCAAATACTTATTTCTTATATGTATTCATGAAGACAAGGCACTAAGCACTACTGTATGCAAACTGTGTATCATTCCAGTTAAACTATTCATTTGCTAGACATTGTAAGTCATAAACTGAGACATGCATGCAGGGAATTAATTTCAAGACATTTCTGGGGAGGTGCCAGAGGTCTTGCAAGATGAAAATGAGATCATTAATCAGTGAGCTGACCACAGTGTTTTCTGTGACCTTTTTCAGTAATAGTAGTTGGTCAAATGGTAAAAATATGCTCAGTCAATAGGCCAGGATCCAGTAAGTTACCCTGTAAAAATACACTGTAATGCCATTTTTGCCCTGCAAAGTGGCAAATTTTCAAGATTGGGGGTGACTAACTCTCCCCTCAGGTTTCGTCCTTGCATGCATAGTTTAGGGAAGAAAATTATTGCGGGAAACAAATTTCATTAACTAATCTGAAAGCCAGAAGCTTTGTACAACAAGAATATCTGGAAGTACGACATATAATCAAGTCATTATATTATAGATAGTAAACTCTTCCAGTCAATTTCAGTGTATCTTGATGGAGCATTGAAAGTCATGTGAGCAGTTCACATTATCCCTTCACAGGGCATATGCTGGACCTTGAATCTCACAGAAAGGTAATGACCACACTCAAAATATTTTTCCAATGCCCTCCCATAGAAAAGGCTACACTCAGATTTTTTCCTGGGTCCACCCCTACTACAATATCACAGACTGCCTCTTTAGATGATAGAGGTGTGCTAAAACCACATAATCTTAAAACATATAATTGCCTGCTTATCAATGCATAATCTTTAACTATCATACAACTCTGTATCATTAGGAATAGCGGGATGCCTTTATGATCAAAACTCAAAGTACAAACTTGAAATGCTTATTTGGCAACTTTTCATGTTATATACATAGAAATTGTCTACTGCACACCAGAGATCTTGAGCAGAGGTTCCCTGCTTCCCAATAAAGTCATCCTTAATTTCTGATTAGAGTATTAGAACTTGTTTTAAGCTTTCATTGCATTCTGTCTTGCTCTACTTTCTGGATTCCAAACTATGGCACATTTTGTTAAATAAAATTTATTTTAGGCATGGATTGCAGAATTAGTATAAGCGTTAGGTATAAGTCTGAGCTTACATGTTGCGATTTTTCCATGCTGGTGATAAAATATTTGACTCCTCACACTAGCTATTCTAACTGTATACCTTACCACAGTCATACACTGTGCTTATCTACAAAGTGTGCAGGTGATTTCTACAAAAGGCCTACCAATATCTTTGGTAAAATCACTTGCATCTGAACACCCAGGGGTATTTAGGTTACATACCTTGTAGCCTGTTACATGGGAGTGTAGCCCATTATTTGCGAATATAGGCCACTATGTGGGGATATGGGCCATAGTTGGTTGATTTATTTGAAGTGAAGAATAAACTTGTGTAATAAGCAAAGAAAGAGCCTACAGTTATTAGCAAAATTTTTCTATCGGATTATTGCCAACAATTGTTTGAGGTGGACATTTACAACAATAAGCTGTGAAGGGGAAAATATGCAAAAATCAAGGTTGATATTTAGAAGCTGAAGTCTAAAATTTCTAGAAAGAATTAGGAACAAATACTTGATGTCTTAAGTGCTGCTGCAATTGCTAAAGGTGCTGGAGAGATTATGCCTCCGCAGGTGCTAAAAGTTTTGAGTGTAATGTTGACCAGAATTTACGTCATGCTTCTTGTGTTAGTTAGACATGCATGAAAATTTGAAGAATAATTTGGTGGTGCATAATCAGCTCTATGATTTTTTAGAGCAAATGACTATTCTCAAAAAATCAATTTGCCTTTTGGAAATTACACAGCACGATAACATGTATGCTTAATATCATGGAAACTTGGTGCAAGAATATGGATGAACGTAAATTTAAATGTGAGCATATTTTTGGACCTGAAAAATGCTTTTGACATGGTCAGCCATGATATTCTGCTATCAAAGCTATCAGCACGTGGTATCTGTGGGAAAACACATTGCTTGTTCAAAACATTCCTTGAAAATAGAAAGCAAATCTGCTATGTTAAGGGCCAAAAATCACTTGCAAATAGAACAGATTGTGGCATTCCTCAGGGGTTGTGCTTGGGGTCCTTACTTTTCATTAGATACATTAATGATTTTGAACATTATCTTCAAGGTGCAACTCCTAACTTGTATGCTGATGATACAAGCATAGCCTGTTTGTCTTCTGATAGCGCATCTCTACAAGGGAATATAGATATTGAGATGGCCAATGTCGTGGAATGGATGAAGCAAGACAGGCTTAGTTTAAACACAAATAAAAGTCAATTCATGGTCATAAAACTTTTCAAAACACCACAACAGCCTGAATGAACTTAAGGGCATTGAAGTCAACCAGGAAATAATAGGTAGGGTTACCAGAACTGAATTTCTTGGTCTTAATAGAGACAAGAACCTCAGCTGGAAGGATCATTATAAAAAAAGTTCAAGAGAATGTTAAAGGTGGCCACTCTGCCCTTCAGAGGCTGGAGGGATATTCTACCCTAGTCAAAGCTAGCTGCTGTATACTGGGCACTGATTGAGAGCTACCTAAGGTATGGTAACATCATATGGGGCTGCATTTCAGATACCAAGCTAGATACTCTGTATAAATTATATTCCAGGGCCAACAATTGAATGAAAATTGAAAACAAGGATGGATGGATGTGTGACTGGTTGCCTGTCAAAAAATTGATAAAATATGATTGGCTAGTCATGACACACACAATCCTTAATGCTAAGTGTCCAGAAAGTTTACAAGATAAGTTTGCAAAGAGCTCCCAGATCTCAATCTATTCAACCAGAAATAGCTGAGATTTGCACCTACCCAAGCCTTGACTAGAACTTACAGAGAGTACTTTTCTACTTCACAGGAGCCTTTACATGGAACGAGATCCCACAACAACAACAACTACCCCTCTCTAATTTGCTTCAAAAAGGAAATGAAACAGCTTCTGAGAGGCTGAGATGGGTAGTAGCAATCAAGCACAACCCCTAGGAAGAGCAGATTTTTCATTTTGTTTTAATTTACTTGTTATACTTGTTGATAGGGCCTTGTACCTAAATATTTATGTATGCTGTGTACTTATACTCATGCATATTGTGATCAATTTTCAGAGTTTTCTCGAGTGGTTGCCAAAAGTGGAGAATTAAGAAAGGAATATGAAGAGGAGTTATTAAAGGTAAAGAGTGAGAGATCTCATGTATATATAGTGGGAGTCCATTTATTGCAATGAGTGTTGATGTTCTATTCATTTCTGTGATCGTACTGTGGTCTATGCCCAGAAGAAATTGGTGTAAGAGCATCAATTTGCATATGCACCCTTGTCTGCACTAGTGATTGCTCTGAATTGTTTGGAATTGCATGTGTGATACATGATTTGTGAATCTGAAATAGAGAGTTTCTTGTTGCTGATGCATGTAAACTGTCTCATTTATGAGGAACCAGGATAGGGCAGAGTTTTGAAAAAGGGTGATAATCACTAGTATTGCAGTTGGGACAACAAAGTTCCTATTCGGCATATATGATTGCATGGTTGACAGTGGTGTTGGCACAACTGAAGAATCACTTGTGCTGGGAATTTTGCATGTGTGTGGACACATGCACATGTGATCACACTTGTCTCTGGGCATGGCCTGATACTGACTTGTTTTGTTATTGTGATCCTCATGATCCTTGTCCAGTCATATTGTAAGCACTTTCTTTTGAACAATGGTTTGTTTTTTTACGTACAGTTGACTATGGTTATAGTCACATTGAATTTTTTGTGGAAAAGTGCACTGCTAGTAGAGTGTGATTGTAAATGGAGTTACTTAAAATCGATAGTAAGACAGAATATAGATTACAATTACTGTAGCTGTATGGGTCCTGCTGGTCAATAACTTGAATGCTGTATAATAATCACATGTATGAGGGTGAGAGAGTTTTTGACTGAGGTGTACCATAGAACTGTATCCAAGAATTACACTGTACTCAAAAATCTCCTTCTAGCTCTGATATATTATCAGGTTACTGATGTATCTTTCCAATTGTCGCTGAAAGTAAACCCTAGTCAAACTTAAGCATTCTGGAAGACCTTACTTTGATTATGCAGATATTCTTTATCAGGTCATTCCATACCAACTGATCCAAAAAAAATTAACTCTGTCACCCAATGTCTCAGATTTAGTATACAGAGTATACAGGCAATTTAGTATACAGAGAGAACTTTTCATGCAGAGTCCAGCAAACTAATTTTTTTGAAAATTGGTTCAGGATTCATAAAGTTATGGGCCATTCAATATGGCTTAATTCTATGGTCAATGAAGCATAAAAAATAGTTTGCAAGTCATTGCTAAACTTCACAATCAAATATTTTTAGTTTTCCTTTGTTGATTGTTGTGAAATTTTGAAAATAGGTTACCTAGGGTATGTTTTACTAACTTATGGAGAAAACTGGCAAAAATCTATGTATTTAGCCCTGCTAGGGGGTGAAAGAACAAAGGTGGTCTTCAAAATCATTCATGTGTGACCCAAATTTTAAGCACTTAAACTTGATGTGTACAAGTGCTATTGATACTTGCAACATAGCATCTGAAAGCTGTTGCTGAAGATTTTAGTCACAAAATATCTTCATGTTTTTTTGTTTCTTTTGAATTAATTGGTGTTGAAGTGTAGGGTTGCTGGGGCAGTGGTGAAAAGTGAGAGCAGCTATCCTTCCTGCCCGAGTGAAAACAGGGCAAGGGGGCAAGAATGCCTTTTCAGCAAATTGTTTTTTTAAATTAAATCAGGGAATAGCTCAAAGTGCACTCCTGCAGTCGAAGTATCACAATGATTCTATCTATTTCACTCCACTGCTGCAGTGAAATAGTAATATGGCTGCAGCCACTGAAGGACATGGTCATTAAAAGGCATTGTTTTTTGCCTCCACTGAAGCAAGCAGCCCCCTTGCCCTTATTTGCTTCTGGCATTCCTGTTGAAGTGTTTTCTTGTAATTTGAATGTAGTTCTCTATGTTTGGTATAAGATCACACCTGTGTTTTAGAAATGGAAGCATTCTGGTAGTGTGAATTTTAATATTAACTGATTTAAAATACAAAGATAGAAGTTACAACTTTAGATGTATTATAAACTGTATTTTAAATATACACCAGCAATTGTAACCTCAATAATGTATAGAATCAAATACCTAAGATTCAAATGGCAACCTTCATTGTTTTTGAGGACTACATACTCTCAGGTGCCTAATAAACATCCCCCTACTTATTCATTTTTTATTTTATTCCAACCCCCCAGACCTTATTAGAATCCCCCATTTATCAATTTTAAAGCCACTGACTTTTTATGAACTCCTCATTTTATTCCCTCTTTGTTAGTACTATCCACACCCAATTTTCATGACAACCTGATTTTGTACTGTCTACCACTTTAGAATCATTCTATGCTGTTTCTCTAATTCTGACCCCCCATTCATTTTGACCTCCCCATTTATTAAATTTCAGAATTTTTTCCAACCCCTCTGTTTATTAGTACCCCCTGTTTATTTGGGAATTATTTATTCTCATAGTTTTGCCATAATTAAAGAAGTAGTAATGATTCACTTTCAATTTCAACTCAGTCATAGCACTATTTTGCTGCATGCTGTTCTTAAATTTTGCCCATTCTGTCATAAGCAAAAAAGTAAGTTGCATATATCTTTTTATAAATAAGATATCCTATTCTAGTACTCTTGTTTTCAAACTATGCTATTAGAGGAATTTCCTGCCAAATTTCATTGCAATATGGCTCCAAACATTGAAGTTGTAGAGTTCAATATTGTTGCAAACAATAGAGAAATTGTGTGAAGATGGATGGTTAAGAAAATTTAAAAATGCAAAAGAATATAAAGATATTTTTTGACTAAAATCTCTTTAATAAGAGCTTTTATATTATATATGACACATGTCAAAAGGACCTGCACACATCAAGTTATTAGCATTCAAAAGCTTGTTCATACATGACTGATTTTGAGAACAGCTTTTGTGGTTTACCCCCATTCTGGTGGTAGCCACATAGATTTTCATATTTCCTCCCAACAAATGTTTAAAGCATACATTAGGCAGCCTATTTCCAAAATTTCTTTACAATCACATAAGCAAAAGTAGAATAGTGTGAATTTGAAGTTTGGTAATAAATTTATGCCATTTGTTCCACTTCATTGACCACGAAAACATACCATTTTGTATGGTCCATAACTTCATGAAACCAAGTCCAGTTTAAAAAAAATAAAGTTTGTAGGAATCAGGACGAAAATTTCTCTCTGTACATTGATTTTAAGCAAAATCTAAGACATTTGGTGACATGGTCTGGATCCATTGACATGGAATGACCCTGTCATTTGTATGTGCAACTCATTACTTAGCCAATATTATTGGGATAGTCAGATTCAGTTGAATATTCTGCTTCTTTGCTCTGCTGTTGTTTTGTAAAAAGGGCCAATATTTTTGTTTTAAGTATACTTAGGTAGTTGATACCTAGGTAGAGTTTATAGAAACCATAATTAAATTGTAGGTCTTTTTGATCATTGTTTTATAAGCTCAATATAGGTATGAAACTACGTATTTATGAATAGTTTTGGACTTAGTTGAGTTTGAGAGTCACAAAAAGCAGCATTGTTGGTCATGGCTCTCAAGTTTGTAATACAGCTGTGCTTTCCGACTAATACTTTAATCTCAATGATTTATTTTTTTTATTTCACAGCAACTTTGTTTTGAAGTAATTCTCTATACTTCATAATAAGTCTCTCATGCTTGTGACATATTTTTCATGCTAAATCAGCCTTTGGCTTTTTCTTATTACTGGGCCATTGTACTGTTCTAGATTAGACTAGAGAAAGAGGAGGAATCAAGGGCCAGTGAAGAAATTGCTAGACAGTTAGAAGAAGAAGAATTGCAAATAGAAGAGCAGCTGCAGGAGGACAAAAATATTGCTGAGAAATTGCAAATTCAAGAAATAGAAGAGGTTTACTTTATCTGGGATACACGTTTTTCTTTTTATAAGAAAATCACTATTTTGCCTGAGCCTCAATTTTCTTAACTTTTCCAGAAATTGAACCTGAGATTTTCTTAAATTTTTCTTAACTTTTAGTGAAATAAACTGGCTGAAATGGTTTACACTTTCGTTATTGATATTTTATACTTGAATTTGAATTTCATCTTTAACATTTTGAATGCAATAACGACGAAATATCGATTTTTGGCCTATAAAATCACTTAATTTTGGAATTTGAGCCTCGTGATTTTCTTACGATTTTCTTAAGATTTTGTCGATTTGAGCCTCATTTTCTTATAAACTTTTTTCTTATAAAAAAACGTGTATCTACGGTCAATTATTCCAACTGTGCAGTGTGCTGCATGAAGTGTTTATAACATGACTTCTTTAGTACTATGTACTGATTACTAGTACTTACTGTTGAGGCGAAAATGAATTATCTAGAAGTGGAAAATTTCTTCTTGAAATCTATTTTTATCATCTTAGTAATTCTCTCTTTAGGTTAATACTAGTTTCATAGATCATGGGGATTCATCTCCCAGCGTTTAATTGTTTATTCTGACTTATAGCAAGATAATATCCCTTTTAGGCCGGTGGCAAGATATGTTCTTTAAACTCAAAATTGAGAAAGTTTATCAATGTTGACCAGCTGCCAAAAGAGAGACCACTCAGAAGTAAGACAGCTGACAGAAGTAAATTAGAAAGTGTGGATAAACCGAGAGCCAGTACTTCCCTTACTAACTGGTTATCAAAAGCTTGTCATGGTTAGTTTCAGATGGTATTTGTCATTTTCTCTTGGGTTTATGCCACTGCAGGAGGAAGCTACCTATTGTTCTTTTTCCTATTCTTGCACTTGCGGACAGCTAGTGTTAACAAAACGAGTGAAAATTTCCCATGTACTTGTTTTACTGGGCAATTCTTTTTTTACTTTCTTCATATCTTAATTTGCCTTGATCTATCTCTCACACTACACCGCTCTAAATTTATAGTTATTGTTCTTGTACCAGGCTTTCAAAACAGCCTTTCATAGAATGTCGATTCCTTGCCCCCCCCCCAACTCCTTTTCTTCTAGGGGCTCTTTATTTAGTCTACTTCATATCTTCTAGGAAATACCTGTAGTTTTAGTTTGCCTGTTGTTATTTATACATGTAGATCTTTATTCGAAATCAAAAAACATTTGTCATTAATTTGTAAAAGGTGCATGTTTCGTTATTGCACTTGTATCATTCACTGCTGATGTTGGCATGGCTGTTAACAAGGGGCAGGGGACAATCGACCCTGGAACCTCAAATCGTAGGGAAGCTCATGAAGTATGAGCAAGCTTTGTTTTGCTGAACGTGTTTTGTTTTATGTTTTAGTTTTGTCCAGTGCCTCTGAAATCTCTAGGTTACTCTGGATCAGTGGCGGCTCACACTAAATATAAATTGCAAGTAGAAATTTACAAATTGGGCGTGGTCAGTACTTGACCACATCCTAATTTCACTCTCGGATTATCCTGTCCTCCTGCTTGAAAACGCGCGGCGAAATTATTGAGGTTAATGGTGCCGGTTTACGCCCTGATAGCCGTAGATCATGTGCGCAAAGGAATGTGATGGCCACTGGCCCTATCAATTGACCACTGTTGCTTTTGTGTTACTAGAAATGCGGTTCTAGCATCATGAACAGTTTTAGAAGCCAAATGAGATACTGCCTCAAAATAACTGCTTTGAAACCTAAACAGCACATTGTACTCTTGTTACTTTTCAATTCAAGCATCTCTCATGTTTCAGAAGACCACCTGATTAAAGCAAAATTACTTTTAGATATTCCTCATCGATTACCACCTCGCTGCGATCTTTTCCATCTTTACACTGCCTATCTGAACTATTTGCCAAATCTAGGAAGTCCAGCTTTTGGAAAGATATAAAATGCAGTCTCTGAAACTCTCTATGCAGTGTAATTGTTCCCTTCGATTCTGAAGAGTAAGCTTTCCCAGTCAACAACATTACTCAAATTCCAGCCGCTGGTTGCTATTCATAAGAAACGGGGTACTAGAAATGCGAAGCTAGTACCACTAAGCAATTTACCTATTGTTCAGCAGAGAGTTACATGACCTCAGTTATTTATAAAAAACAACAGATTATGGGAATGCAGTACTAGAATCTGAGATCTAGTACTGCGGCTTAATCAAAAGCAAAACTGTTAGTCGTTGATCGCAGTGGAACTTCAGGACAAAGCAGGGAACTTATTCTGATATCTGCTCTGGCGCCAGCCAAGCCTTTTCACTACGTGTAAACGTATTGAAAACGCTTTCTACAGCAAATAAGGTGGTACTAGACCAGTAACATTAGTACCACAGCTTGCCGCCACTGCTCTGGATGTTGGAACATCATGTTCTCCTTACATTTGTATTGATTTTTCACTTATGTGCTTTTTCCATTCTGCTCATTGTTCCAGCTTTCCATACCCAGA
>WIPJ01002973.1:89356-119763 GCA_018155075.1 Cassiopea andromeda | reverse complement strand
AAACATTATCTTCTCTTGTGGCGATTCTATTGAAGTTGTTGTTCCAAGTGTTGAAGAAGATATGTCTAGGTCAATGTTTTGGTTTAGAACAAATGAAATGGTTGTGAATGCGTGGAAATTTCAAGTTATTTTGCTTGGCTCTAATTTCAGCGAAAACGTAGTTTTGGAGGTAGGCAGATGCTCTAATGATGCTGCTGACAGTGTTACTCAACTAGAGGTAAAAATTGATTCTAAATTAAAGTTTAACCAACATGTGTCCAAAATTTTTTCAAAAGGAAACACCAAAATTAATGCTTTTCCTAGGGTCTCAGATTACCTTGATGAGAACAATCACTTATCTTCTACAACTCGTTTATAACACCTCAGTTTATTGTTCATTAATATGGATGTTTTGCAGAAAAGTAGCCAATAAAGACCTAAACCGCGCTCACACGAGAGCACTTAGAATTCTACACAATGACTATCCTTCTTCATTTGAAGAACTTTACGAATATCAAATGAATGCACAATCCATATCAATCATTTGCAAAAGTTAATGCTTGAGGTTTATAAATGTAAAGAAAGTCCATCTTTTTTGTGGAACATGTTCTATGTAAAGAGCAGTCAATATGATTTACTATCAAAAAACCTACTAATATTGCCTCAAACTAGCACTATTAGGTATGGAAACAATAGCTTAATCTTTCGAGACAGCATATTATGGCACTATCTTCAGTATGACATTAAATACAAAACTTCCGTCTGCTCTTTTAAAAAGTGCAGAGAAGGTTGGAGTGGAGAGGAATGTAACTGTAAAATATGCAAATGATAAAAACACTGCTTTTGATAATTTTCGTTGTATCTGAGTTTTTTTTTAGACCTTGTATAGCACTGTAAATAGTTGATGTTAAATAGTTTCATTACAAACTATATAAAAGCCAACTTTAAAGAATTATGTTATTCTTATTATATTATTCTTATTATATTTGTATTATTATTGTCATATATGCAAGACTATTTCCATCCTACGTTGTTAAAAACATCATCTTTGATATTTTTGAATAACTAACATTCTTCAAGTAAGATAAGCCACGTAAAAGTGATAGAGAATATTAAGAAGCCAATTGAAGCTGATTAAAAATGGGGAAAAAATCCGTTTCATCCCAATGAATAAGTTAGACAAAGTGTTTCCCCCTAGTGCTCAGAATGGAAACGAGGGTTAACGACATCTTGTATTAAATTTATTTGGTGTTGTTATTGTACCGTTTGTTTGGCTATTTTTGGGTGCATATATTCAGGCGTAAATTATTTGCTTGTAGTGACTATGTGAACCATTACGTAAGCCCCCTTGTAGAAGCCTGCAATAAGTGCTTTTACAGATAACAAAAATGGGCAAGCCTGTACAGTCAGATTCGAAGAATTTGGATCTCCATATAGTGTTGTTAATTTAGGACTATAGGTTTTTAATTTCACTGTTTTTTGTAGGACTCCCTGGCTCGCACACTGACGATTTCCAGTCAAATACAGCGGAGTCAATACAAGAAAGGGAGGATTACCAATTAGCAGCCAAGCTTCAAAAGGAAATTAATGCTGATTGTAGAAAGTTATGGTCCACTTCCAGTAGAAGAAACACGTATCCTTTGCGCCAAAGAAAACTTGTTGGCTCAGTACTTTCTGCGAAACGATTAAAGCCAAGTGGAAAATGACGTTACTACTAGTTTAAGGATATCAATGCCTCATTTTACCTTCAATTCTGTCCATGGAATTTTGGTGCACTGTCCTCGGAATTGCGAAAATAGAACATAGAAATACATGAGCTGGAGATGGAATCGCTGTCTTATTGACATTCGTTTCACTTTGCTTGCCCTAAATTTTAAAGAAGATGTATTAAGCTGCATCCTGTGTGCAAACATGCTTCCATTATGTCTGCATGGCGTTTGGAAATTTTGGTTGATGTGATGCGTTCCAGAAACTACAGAGAACAATATGTGTCAGTTTGTTTCCCAAATGACTACGCTTCATGAAATGGCAATGACCACATTTTGTGAAATGAAAAAAGCTACTGTTCTGTTTCTCATAATTCATAGCACATATTACTAAATTATGTTGTTATTTGTTGCCATTTTATTTGAAGCTGATGTACGTGTTCAAGTTTTTTCATATTAGTATGATTATACATTTATTTCAAATGCAAACCGAAATAAATTCTTAAAGTTTTTATAATGTAAATCACTGCAGAATCTGAATGAAAATGTGGAGTCGCACATTCTTTATTAAGAGAATCAGTAAAATTTAGGTTCAGGCTGACTGTTCTTAATTTTTTCAGAACTTTGAGGCTTGTAGAGAATCATAAATTCCCTTCTTGCTAATTCAGAGAGAAAACGAAAAGAGACGCTCTTTTCTTTGAATGTATTTTCATTTGAGCCAATCTCTAACACATCTTTTCTCAATTTGACTCTGACTCTACTATACATATGCGCAGCTTATATAGTTTACGGGTAGGAATTAAATGTGGATAACCAATCGCAATAAGGTAAACAACTAGTTAACCAATGAAATTCATCAAAGTATAAACGTATATATTGCATGTTGCGTCAATGAATATGTTAGAACTTTTCTCACGGCCAACAAATATACAGTCTCTGTACTAAGTATGCATGTGAGTTAAGATAACCAGTAAGCTGTTCGTGTGCGAAAACAACATTTATCTACCATGAATCATAATGAAGCAGTATAATGAAAACTTTAATTTTATATTCCATCTAAACATACAACTGTAAACCTCGCTTTAAAAAGGTAATATACAGGTGGCTAATATATATATATATATATATATATATATATATATATATATATATATATATATATATATATATATATATATATCCTAGCGTTTTTTGAGTTTTGTTAGTAAGTAGCATGTTAGTATCAATAATATTTTAGGCTTTACTTTCTATTCGTTCTATCGTCTAGTGGTATGACGTTATGCCGAGGTAAATTGAAGCGCAGTATAGCATTATCGACCTAATCCTTCCGTGATATACTGTGGCTGCTGCTTTTGAACTGAGATTTGATCCAGCTCTTTTCAGCAGCTTGATGCGTATATGTAAACTTAAAATGTAGGAAGCTCTGGAGAGTCTCAATCTTTATTTCGGCGACAGAATATATAATACGACGTTCTTATGGCAATGGTCATTGTCCATCTAATTAGATAGTTCTTTGTTGTCTCTTCAAAATTAAGGTTCTGTAACATGTCAATAAACTCTTGCTGTGGTGGTCGAAGACACCAAGAGCACTCATAGACAATCTTACAAATCTAACTTCATTGAAATTTTTCTGCTGCTCCCCAACCAAGGTCTTGTATTTGAGCTGTTTCCTGTGAGAATTATATCTTAAATTTTTCTCGAAACCTACTGTTAGTTCCAGAATGCAGAGACACTTATGAGGAATGACTAAAAGCAAATCTGGACGGATACTATCTCCTGTTAAAGCACAAGGACTAATAAAACCTGGAATATCCACGTATAGAGAAGAGTTTTTGATGGATTGAAATGATTTTGCCAGAAAATAAAGGATAGAGTCATGACGCCATGTATATCTACCTTCTTCAAGATACTTCTTACAACCTGCAACAACATGAAGTAAAGACTCAGGCTGTAAGCAGAAAGAACAATCAGAAGTAGGGGGTGTGCCCCATTTGGTATGGTTAGTTCGATTAGGAAGGTAGTTGCTTATATATCGAATGGAAAAATTGAATATACTCTTGGGTAGGTGCCTTTGAGCTGTCGACCAGAGGGGGATGACTTTCGATAAGGACTTCACGATAACATTGGAGAAGAAAGAGTCTTGGGAAATTAGATGATGTTTACGTCTATCCTCACGATCATTCTGGATGGCTTCCAACACGTCTTTTGTGTTTCTATATGTATCATATTGGACATTAGTATGCGAGGATGTAGACTTCCACAATGCCTGTATGTCTTTATTTGGAGATGTTCTAAGTGCATTTCTTAATACAGTTTGGCATTGTATAAACTTAGTAGAGGGCAATTGAATGTTTAAGCCAAATTTGTTATACGGTAGATGATTTATATATTGCTGAGAGTAACGGAGACAGGAAGCTCAAGCCATTTTCGAAGATATTTGGCAACATTATTGTCTAAGTGTTCGCAGACCCAAGTTTTAGGTAGGTTTGGGTTTGCAACTGTAAAATGCCAGGAGAGTTTGGAAAGTAAGTATTTGTTATAAAGCAAAAGTTTGTTTTTAGGATGCAGGGAAGTAGGTCTTTTTCAGAAAGAGTAGCATTAAGAGTATCAGATAGTTCAGATTTATGCATATTATTGGACATGTCAAAGTCAAAATGAGGACCCAGATAGCGAAAAGAGTCACCGCTCGTTACAGCAGGAACAAGAATTCCGTCTATAATCAGTTTAGGTTTGAATTGGGTGGATTTGGTGGAAGATTTTTTAGTGCCAGATGTAACGCATTTGTCAACCCTGATTTTCATGCCAGCCCATTTACACCATACACTAACGCGATTAAGCAGAATCTGATTTTCCTGTTCTTGACCACTAATTACTGCAGCATCATCAGCAAATTGAAACCAGTGAAACGGAATAAAGGAAGTATCAGAACTGGTGTTACAGGAAAACCCAAATTGTTTGTATTTCTCAGCCTTTATATAAAAATAATAGTAATATTTTTTAAAACTTCATTCATGTATATATTCCTACTTCTACAAATATAAATAATAATAATAATAATAACGATGTAATGTAGAACCAACAACTATTCCCAACAAGGCTGAATTGGTCTTACCTTGCCCTTAAATTAGAAGGGTGTAGGCAATATAGAAATTAGACAATAGACAGGACAGCATTGGCCCATACTGGAATATATGAAGTTAGTTTGCCACAGATGGACGCCAAAGATAACTTGTGGTGCACGAATATCATTCCCAACCGCTATCTGCACTCAGGGGTGTGCCTAGGGACTTTCCGCTGATGATGGGCGTTTTGAGCATTTGACTAACCACTATGACCAGGGGCATACCTTCAATATATTTTTTGGGTGTGTCAAGGGCTCTTACCCTGCGAAAATGCGTTGTTGCCTTCGCCAAATTTGTAACTTCCTATTTCATTGATACCAAGGTATATTAGTTCCTTGTATAGAATATGGTGGAGATTCATTCAGTAAATTTTGCTTGAGCGCCAAGGTAAAAAAAAACCACCAACCTCTTGGAAAGGAACGCTTGCAAGCTTTATTTGTTCATGATGCAATGCAAGCCTATAACTACATAGGGCCCAAATGCACTACAAGCTTAAACAGCAGTAAGACATTCCAAGACGCTACTTAACACTGAAAACATTTGTTTCGTGCTTACTTTTACCAGAGTAGCCCTTCCAAGATTAACGGCAGTCACCAATTTACAGTCCTCAGCGATAATGTGATATTCTGGAATGACGCTCATTGCTTCTTCGTCTAATGTATGACTTCAATCAAGCGTCTATTGTGTGTATGCCAAAAGTGAACTACTTAAATCCGTGATGACAGAATTTTCCAAACTGAGTACTTCCAAGAGATGCTCATTTCTAGCAAGCGGGCTCCTTTCATGTACGCTTAAGCACTTTTCTTGCAATTTTGACCAAATAGGCTGTGGTCACACAAGAGTTTTCAGCATTCTTTATTTGTTCTGTGGATTAGCTGTCTATTCTTAAAATGCAAGGAATTTCACAATTACAAAGGACACCCCTCCAGTCTGCAAGGAGACACTGAGGTATCCCTAAACGTTCCTAAATAAACAGATCCTTGGGGTGTTAAGTGATTTCTTAGGGTAGCCGCTGTTACTCCATGGCGAGCTCCAGTGTTTTCCTAGGAATTATTAGCATTGATTTGTGTTGTGCTTTGGTAACATGAATTCCAAGTAAGTGGAGTTACGGGAAAAACATTTTCTTGGCATTCTAGCTGTTTTAAACATAAAAAAGACACAGTTAACAACTGCACACTTTCCATTACACCTATTTTCACAGGAAGTAAACCATTTTCTTTAGACTTTCATTAAAGTGCTTAGTCATCGAAAATTTCGAATATACTTTTTAGCTAAAATCGAAACTTCGGTCATTCCAATGCATGAACATCATATTACTTTTGTTCTCACTGGCGAGAAAGGGTGTAGAAATTAGCGCTTGTTTTGAGGCACTAGATGCAAATTTTGATAGCCATTGCGTGACGTCATAACGAGGATCAAACCGAGTGCATTCTTTAGGCCTATATCAGTTGACAAACAAAGCGTAAGAAAGCTTCTCGTCTTGGCGTTCTACGGCTTATAAGAATGGCAAACAGTGACAGTGAATCGTCTTTTTATGATGAAGCTACTGATTATCAATTAGAAGATGATGGCAATGATGATCGTGTGCTGGCACAGCTAGGCCTACTACTACTTGCACAACGTGTAGGGTAATAGGTGCATGCCACGGAGAGCCACTAGCTGACGAATCGGAAGCCCAAGATAATGAAAATGTTGAGTCCAATGACCCCGATGGACTGCTGCCACAAACTCTTGAGGCTTGATTTGAGAGGCAAATCCAAGTTCAGGAATGGTGAGTACCAGTATCTATTACGTATTGCAGCTCATAGCTTGTCAAATTTTGTAAACAATCACTTAGGACCTGTAAGCAAAGTGTTAAAGCTGTACAACGTGTAGGGTAATGGCTTCTGCGTTAGATGAAGTAGAGTTTGCATTGATTAGAGTCTTCTAATCTACTCTTTGATCTTCTAAGCCAACTGATCTTTTTCTGATAGAATACAATTTTCTTTTCCAAAACTGGACATCCGGTAGAAACAGTATTATGGCTTGCGAGCATTTCTTCCTCCTCCATTGTGTCATCCATTTTTGAACACATATCACGGATAGTCTATGAAAGGAATTGAAATACATTGCTATGGCATTATAATTTTCCTTTACTACTAGGCCATGTCCAATCTACCAACTCAACATACCTCCCTGCCCTGTTTCCTCAACGTTGTTAATTGTTACTACTTGACCAGGGTCTAAAAAGCAAACACATAGATAAGTCTCACCTGTCTTTTAGCGCTATCTATCAGTGACTGATCACTGGTATCTGCAGTGTCTACCAACGATAAATCAATGGTAGGAACAGCATCTGGCTTTAGCTTCCTTTTCATTCCAAGTTTGGCATCGATTTCCTGATTCTTCGTAAAGCAGCTCTCATCGAAATGGTCAGAGCAAAGAAAAGACAAGTTGCTGCTGCTCCACTTTGGCCTATGTCTTCGCACAAACCTGACCCAATCTTTGTGTCGTATCCTGTCTTTTCCCTTGAGTGGAAACGTGTGAACGAATGTCCCCTCTGTATTCTGACCATTTGTGCAGCTTATTCCGTTCGGGAGACCAGCCACACAGTACCGTCCTTCACGACGTTTGCAGGACTTGCTAGTGGAATCCATGCTAACAAGCGATCAAATTTTTTTGCGTACTCGTTATGATGTCATGCGTTGTAGCTAGAATTAGCACTTGAATTAGCAAAGTTTGAGGGCTCATAACTTTTTTCCATATGAGTTATGATATTTTAGTTTGTAGCATGATGATCACAGCAAAAAGTTGCATTAGAAAATGCAGAAAGTTAAATTTCGAAATTTTCGATGCATAAGCACTTTAAAGGATCGGCCGGGATCAACAATGCTGAAGGCTCAGCAAAGATGAAGGGCAGCTCTCCTTTAGTATATAGGAATTAAATGAAAGTGGAGGTGCCACACCCCCTCAATCTATAGCTAGGGGTGTTGGGCCACCTCTTTAACATCACCTTGTACCAGGAATGCATGGTAATACTCCCAAAATACAATAGCAGCAACAAAGGAAGTACACGTGACACAGCACCACCAACAAAATCTTTGCATTTGAACCTGTTAACAACAAAATGACCCAGGAGTCTCTGGTGTGACTGCAGCCTTGCATTAAGGAACCCTAGGATTAGGAAAGGAAGGTCTGGTGTGACTCCAGCCATACACTATGTACTGTGGTGCCAAGTCGCTCAACTGTCAAAAAATCGGTAGGCATGCAAGCTTAAGCCTTTAAAGCCGGTTTCCACTAGGGTTAAATGTGGCTTAAAGTTGAGATAATATTTAAGTCAGCCCAATATCGCATGAAATTTTCACCCGGTTTCCACTATGGGTTTCATCTGAGATATCAAGACAACGTCAACACAAACGCGGTAAATCATTTGATAGATACCTTAGTGAAACAATATGTAGGATGCTTTTGAAGAGCAGCTTTTATTAGTGAAGCTTCAACGACGCAAAAGAAGGAAAAAGAACAACAAAAAGAAGTTTAGAGCTCTGCCCAAAAACTAGGAGAACATCACCGACTAGTCTAAGAACTTCAACATGGAGACAGGGAATACTTTCACAAGTGAACTTGGTGACATTTTATTAATGAGGGCCCCCAAAGGAAATTGCCGTTTTTATTACTGGAAAGGTCAGCAAACTACTTTAGGGAACTATGGATCAAGGTGTAAGAGTACTAGTGTTGTTATTTTACTGTAAATTATGTAATGGTGTGTAATGTGTCGTTTTTGTTCCTGTCAGTTCCATTTTGTAGTTATCTTCACATGCGTACTGTTATGTCACATTCCATCTCCATAGTTGTTGTCATCATCTCTTTGTATAGAGGTTTGCAAGGTCTGGTGTGGCGTGTATTAAATGTACACAAGCCAAGCGACTATAAAGCTTCTTCCAGACAAGTCAGTCCCTCCTTCTCGTGGTGCAGACTGTTTTTACTAATGGGGCTCTGGTTTTGGGTGAGTCATCGGCGCCCTAAGGAAAAATAACCAATTACAAGGGCCGTGCATGGCCCACTACATGCAAAGACTGACTCCCGTCGGAGCGAGCGGAAGAGATTCATTGCAATCCAACGGTCGTGAAGGCGGTGGCAGCAAGCTTCGTGGAACGCTTAGAGCTGGACGTGGCACCTAAAGAAGTCCTGGTCATCCACTGCAGCCTGAAAGTTTCCCATCGTAATGGTTTCCCATGCCACTGGATCATAACTCTTCAAGCCGAGAGAGTATGAATGCCCCCATGCAACGGTATCCTCACTTTAACACTTCTACACACAGGTTGTTTTTTCAACTAAATCCTATAAGTCCTGTGGCGATGGGCGAGTGGTAAAGCAACAGGTGTAGATGAACACTGGCGGTTGTAGTTACAAACCTGCATGTAGACAGTCCACAGGCAAGTGGTCGCTCTGTTCCTGAATTCAAGGGCAACAGGACCGTTTGGCAGCACCTGAGGGCGACTGGGCAGCCTCTTTAGGACAGCACTGCCCACTCTCAAATGAGGGAAGGGACTAGAAAAGGTGTCCCAGACAAATGCTTGCTTAGGTAAACATCTGGTTAGTTTACTGCGGTTGACAGATTCATCCTCTTAGCGGTCGAAAAACAACAATTAACATTAATAAAACAAAAATTAAACTTATTTTAAGGGCTCGGAATGTCCAAACCCTTCTTGATAGAGCCGGCTCTCAGAGACCAGAGAGAAGAACTGCACTTGTTGCTAAAGAACTCCAGAGATACCGAATAGACATTGCAGCACTCAGTGAAACTCGTCTTGCCGATGAAGGGTCGTTGAGAGAAGATGGAGGTGGATACATGTTCTTCTGGAAAGGAAAATCACAAACCGAGGACAGAGTACATGGAGTGGGATTTGCCATTAGGACTACACTGCTAAAGAACATATCAGATCTGCCAGCTGGCATCAGCGAACGCCTAATGAAAATGCGCATTCCCCTCAGCCACTCAAGATATGTCACAGTCATAAGTGCATACGCTCCTACGCTAACCAGCTCGGATGAAGTTAAAGAGCTGTTCTACAAGCACCTGGATCAGATCATCAGATCAACTCCACAGAGTGACAAGCTTGTGCTCCTTGGTGACTTCAATGCCAGAGTAGGAAAAGACACGAATAACTGGGGAAGGGTTCTTGGCAGACACGGAGTAGGCAAAGTTAATGACAATGGATTGCTTCTCCTCAGCAAATGTGCAGAACACAGCTTGTGCATCACCAACACCACATTCAGGATGGCAGACAAGTACAAGACCACCTGGATGCACCCTAGGTCAAACCACTGGCACATGATTGATTTTATCATTGTTCGCCAACGGGACATCAGGGATGTCCGAGTGACCCATGCAATGAGAGGAGCTGAATGCTGTACTGATCACAGGCTAGTCAGGGCTGTAACGACCCTACACATTGCTCCACCTCAAAGAAACCGATCGAAGATGGTTAGAACATCCTTCAATATCCCAAGACTTAAAGATCCCAATTTCCAGTCAAAATTCCATGAAAAACTAGAAGAGAAATTCCAACACAGTCTACCCACTAACAGCAGCTACGAAAAATGGTCATCCTTCAAAGATGCAGTCATTCAGACTTCAAAGGAAGTGCTTGGACCCAAAACTAGAACGCATGAGGATGGTTTGACGAGAACGATGATAGGATTGAAAAAGCTCTCCATGCAAAAAACAAAGCCTACATTGAGAGGCAAAATGACCTGACTTCCGTCTCCAAGCGTGACAGATTCAAAACCCTTAAAGTGAAAACCCAGTCTGACCTTCGATCGATGCAGGACAAGTGGTGGCAGGATAAAGCAGATGAAGTGCAATGCTATGTGGATGCCCACTGCTACAAAAAGTTCTTCATGGCTCTCAAAACGGTCTTCGGCCCCTCTGCATCATGCTTCTCCCCTTTGTTATCCTCGGATGGTACAACTTTGATCAAAGATCAAGAAGGCTTGAGCAAGCGCTGGCAGGAGCACTTTAGATCATTGCTTAATTGACCTTGATCGGTTGACACAGATGCACTGAACCAGATTCCCCAGCAACTAATCAAATACTCGCTCGCAGAATCACCGACCATAGAAGAAATAAAAAAAGCAATAAGTCAAATAAGTTCGGGCAAAGCACCCAGAAAAGATGGCATTCCTATCGAGATCTACAAAACGATGGGCTCCAGCACCCTCGAAGCCTTTCATGACGTCCTGTTGAGTATCTGGGAACAAGAAACAATGCCTGATGAATTCTGCGACGCTTTAATCGTGTCCTTATATAAGAACAAGGGAAGCAAATCTGACTGTGGGAACTACAGGGGTATTTCTTTGCTCTCTACAGCAGGAAAAATTCTTGCAAGAGTTTTACTCAACAGAATAATGACATTGTCAGAACAGAACCTCCCCGAAGCACAATGTGGCTTCAGGCCTTGAAGAAGCACAGTTGATATGGTTTTCGCCATGAGACAACTTCAAGAAATTGCATAGAACAAAACATGCCACTGTACACTGTCTTTATTGACCTTACTAAGGCATTCAACACAGTAAATAGAGAAGCCCTCTGGACAGTCTTAGAGCGCATCAGGTGCCCGCCAAAGCTTATATCTATGATTAGGCTTTTCCATGACGATATGACAGGCCAGGTTCTCTCCAATGGGAATTTGACGGAAGCTTTAAAATTACCAATGGTGTGAAACAGGGCTGTGTCCTAGCTCCTGTTCTATTTAACGTGTGTTTCTCTTGCATGCTGTCCCATGCCACCTGTGGTCTAAACAAGGGGGTCTGCATTCGGTACCGTTTAGATGGCTCACTGTTTGACCTGCATCGTCTCACTGCCAAAACAAAGAGCAAAGAAATGTTCCTTCAGGAAATCCTCTTTGCGGACGACTGTGCTCTCTTGGCCCACACAGAATATGACATACAGATGATGATGGACAGCTTTTCTGAGGCATCAAAGCTCTTTGGCTTGACGATCAGTCTTAACAAAACGGAGGTGCTTCACCAACCTGCACCAAATACCCATCCGCACCCAGCATTACCGTCGGAGATGCAGAGTTATCAAATGTTAATCATTTTAAGTATCTGGGAAGCACAGTCACCTGTGATGGCTCCCTGGACAAGGAGGTCACCTCACGGATCGGCAAGGCTAGCCAAGCACTGGGCAGACTCCGGACTAGAGTTCTTAACCAACACAATATTCGGCTGTTGACAAAGCTGAAAGTGTACAATGCTGTGGTGCTACCATCCCTTCTTTATTGTTGCGAAACATGGACTTTGTATCGTAGACACATTAAGAAACTGGAGCACTTTCATATGCGTGCACTCCGCTCCATACTGAAAATCAGTTGGAAAGACCATGTCACCAACCTGGATATCCTTCAACGAGCCAACTCCACCAGCATAGAGTCCATACTCATCAAGGCTCAGCTTCAGTTGGTTGGACATGTAATACGAATGGAAGAATATAGAATGCCTAGACGCCTAATGTATGGTGAGCTTTGGCAAGGAAGAAGATACTAGGGCCGCCCAAAGTTGCGATACAAGGACACTGTGAAGTCCAACATTCAGTGGTGCCATGTGAGGCTGAAGGAATTGGAGGAAAGTGCTGCGAACAAGCCAGAGTGGAGGGCCCAAACCTACAAGTCCGCTGCAAACTTTGAATGTGCTAGAAACCAAAAGGTTACTGCAGCCAGAGTGAAACGTCACGAAGCTGCTACAGCAGTTATAACAACGTCGGATTTCACATGTCCACACTGCTCAAGACTCTGCGCTTCCGGTTTTGGATTAAAGAGCCACCTTCGTGCGCATAAATAGATGAAAAACAGTCATCATCGGACACGATGGACAACCAACAGTTGTTGTCATCATCTCTTTGTATAGAGGTAATTCTATTGTCAGTGTAATATGGGTGTGTTGTCAATATGCTGTGTTGTCAAGGCGGCCACTCGTAGGTACTTCTACCTACAGTAGGTAGATTTGAAGATTCGCAGGTAGTAGGTAGCACCTACGGAATAAACCGTGAAATGTGTAGATACATTTCTTCAAAACGTAGGTATATATATTTACATATGCCCATTCCCCAGTAGAAGCAAAGCCCTTCTTTGAATTATACTGGTGACCATCTTTTGATTGTATACTTGCCACTTTCCATGTGTGTTAAAAAACGGATGCCTCTCAATTTGTCAAGAGTCACCTGGTATTGTGAATCGGAAAGGTATGTTTGCACTTTCAGAAACATACGTCATGCGATTTCATAGTTTGACTAAACAAAGTCTGACTCATTTTTCTGAAGCTGGTGTGTTTAGTAACCATTAGTATATAGTTTTTAATCGCAATGCCACCAAAAGCGCAAGACAAAAAATATCGAGCACAAAAATATCGAGAGAATGGGAGAAGGAGTCATGGGCTCGTAATTGGCTTTGCATGTCAAAAAAGGGAGTGTCTAAAGCTTACGGTAAAGTTTGTGATAAAGACCTGGTATCCGGGAAGTCAGAACTGATTTCACATTCAAAAACTGCTGTGCACATGGCACTAAGAAAGCAAGTTGAATCTAATCGTTCAATTGAAACTTTCCTTGAGGAGTCATTCAATATCGCAACAAAGGGAAAGCTGAATTGAACACTGTAGCTTTGATGGCATGAAGAAATGTACCTTTGTGATTCCTTGACTATTTATTGGAAACTCTGCATTTTGTAGCAGATGACTCTAAGACTATCCGTGATATGAAATGCAACAGAAGTAAGGGGACATATCTCTTGACAGAATGCCTGTCGACATATGCTCATCAAAGGCTTTTGGAAGGTATAAGGACGGAAAATGGTATCTCAATTCTTTGCGATAAAGAGATGGACATAACAATGAAAAAAATATTTTGTGTCAATGTTCGTTACGTTGACAGTGAATGTGCAACAACAAAAACAAAGCTATATCGTTTGTTGTCAGTTGATGGAAATGGAGGAGCTGATCCCTTGTTCAGCATACAAGAAGATGCCCTAATGGAAGATGGAATAGAGTGGGGTAAAGTTGTCGGTTATGCTTCAGACGGGGAAAACCTAATGCAAGGAGCAAATATTTCGTTTTTAACACGGTTGAAAGAAAAAGTTCCAGACCTTTACATCCTTTAGTGCTACTGTCACTCTTCATCTAGTAGCTAGCCATGCCTGCCAAACACTATCAAAAACAGCCGAACAACTTATTCATGATGTATATAATTACTTTGCAAATTCTCCTAACCAAAAGAAGAGCCTGGGAGAATTTCAACAGTTTGTTGATGTTGAACCCCACAAAATCTTAAAGCCATGCTAGACTCGTTGGCTTTCAGTCGCAACATGTGTTTCACGTCTTCTGCAACAGTGGCAAGCTCTGGAGCTATTTTTTACAGCAGAAGCATTCGAGACAAAGTCTTCACAATCTGAAAAAATCCTCCGAGCTCTAAAGTCACCCTACGAAAAGGCAACTTTACAGTTCATGGAGTTCGTTCTTGATGAATTCAACGGATCGAATGTGCTTTTTCAAGCAAATGAGTTTAAACTGTACAGACTGTTGCCAGAAGTCAAGCGAGTTCTTTGAATGCTATGCTTGAACTTTATGAGAAGCTCCGAGGTTCATAGTCTGAAAGATATTAATGTTGAAGATAGAACGAAATGGATTCCACTTAGTGATATCAGAGATAGATACTTACAAAGATCTTGGTCTTTTATGCATGAAGTGACTGCCCTGCCCCAGAGTACCGCAGCAGTGGAGAGAACATTTTCAAAAATTAGTAACAATAAAATCAAGATTGGTAATGCCCTATCGGTGCGCATAGTAGAAGCAATCGTTAGAACAAGCGATTACTTTTCGACAAATTTTGATGTTGATGACAAATTGGTTGGTTTGTATTCCAAGACAAGAGGTAAATACATGGAAAGGTATAATGCAGAGGAAAGAAGTGCTGCTGAGCACATGGAAAATTTAAACTGAACTGAAGCTGTAGACTGCTTATAGATCTTTATTTATTACTTTGACAGTCTTTATTTATGGAATTTTCATGTAGCTTCTTAGCAGGGTTATAGCCCATTTGCAAAATTATTGAAATGGTTTGGTGGTGCTGCCTTCTTTTGAATGTGCCTTTAATATCTCTGCCTTACTCATGGCTTTCATCGCCTCACTAATAGAGCCAGGTGTTAAATAATGCTATATCTTGGCAAAAATGTGTTCATTGCAATATTGAAGGGTGTGGCATCAAAAGTTCTATTTTGGGGCTCCCTGGTTTGAAATTTTGTAGCATAGCACTATTAAGAATTTAAAATTAAATGAAATGAAATATTACTCCATAGGGGTATAACAGGGAAAATTAACGAGGAGTAGGTAATTGTAGGAATATCCTGAAAAAACAAATGTAGGTATGGCGTAGGTAGAAATCGCCTGCGCAGTAAGTAGGATGAGCTAATCTAGCGTGGCCGCCCTGTGTGTTGTTCCTGTTATTAAAGTCAGTTGTGTTTCAATTGTCATTGAATACAGTCCTGTTGTATGAGTCGTCGTAAATTGCGGTTGTGTTTCTGTCGTGAAGTGATTTACAGTGTGTCGTTGTCCTTTGCCCTGCGCACAGTTGTTCTTGTCGTCGTTTCGGAATATTGAGAAATTGGGAACATTTGATCTGTTCGGAACCTTGAGAAATTGGAACATTGATAGACTTATCGAGCTTGAAGCATTTGTTAAATTAACTGCTAATATTTGCATTTATAATTCTGTCTGGATTGATTATCGTTTGAGTTGTAAAATCAATACATCTAAAATAACTCAAATTGATTTACAAAGGTACTACTTTTGAGGAACTGGGGAGCAGCTATACAATCTGTATAAAATCTAACCTCTTTTACAAGCCGCCCCTCTTGCGTCAGTGATAACGAAGCCATCCTTTCAAACTCTCTCTTGGCTTTGTATTACGATTGCCAAATTAAGGCCCCGTGCACACGGGAGCGGATCAGTTTGGGTCTGGTCCCAAACTGGAGCGGATAGGCCTTGCGTGTACACGAGACCTCCTCTATCCGATCCAGATTGGGTCTGCTATCCGTACTAGTTTGGATCGGATAGAATAGCTGAAATTTTGAAAAGAATGTGGTGCTCCCAGAAGAGTGGCGCGAGAATTTTAGAATGTCAAGAGAGAGCTTTTTTGTACAATGTGATTTACTACGACCATGGCTAACACGACAGACAACAAATATGAGGAGACCCATATCAGTAGAAAAGCAAGTCGCTGTGCTATTATACTTTCTTTCTGATGAGGGTCGATACAGGAAAACTGCTAATGCTTTTGGTATTGCACGCACAACAGTTTCAAAAATCGTGCGAACAACTTGTCTTGTGATAAGAAGAGAACGTAGACCAAAGCTTATTGCACTTCCAACAAGCAATCAGGATGTAAAATCACTTGCAGCTAATTTTTACCGTCATCATGGGTTTCCACAGTGTATTGGAGCTGTTGATGGCACACATATTTATACAACAGCCGTCAACCAACTCAGTAGACTTTATAAACAGGAAAAACAGGTACTCATTGAATGTCCAGGCTGTTTGTCATTATCGATACTGTTTTATGGACTTAGTGGTCAAATGGCCAGGATCAGTGCACGATGCACGCATCTTTACAAATTCTACCATTAACAGAATGCTTAAACGCCAGGAATTTCCCTCCTGTCCAAGAGAAATAGTTGATGGTCATGAAAGTGTGCCAGCTTGCTTGTTGGGTGACCCAGCGTATCCTCTGATGAGGGAATATCCCAATGGTGGTCGTAATATTGATGAAAAATTCTTTTCCCATCGCTTGTCATCTGCAAGGATGGTAATAGAATGTGCTTTCGGTCGATTAAAAGGGAGGTTCAGAATATTAAAACGAGACATTGATCTTTCTCTAACATACCTGCCTGATTTGATTTGTACATGTTTTGTCCTACATAACTTTTGTGAGCTACAAAGTGAGAGTGTACCTGATGATTGCATCAAATCAACAATTGCCTATGAAAGAGAGTTTCAGCCACCAACAGAGCATGTCAACACATTTTTAGGCTCTGGTGACTCTCAAGGAAAGAGAAATAGAAATATATTCACTCTGTTCTTTAATAATCATTGAATTTTTTTCTAACAATCATCCAATAATAACCTATGCTCAAAGGAAATCTAAGCTCCAAGGCCCTTTATGAATTTCTCACTTTTGGTAATCCATATTTCAGCAATATAATTAATAAACTGTTCCTGGGGGCAACAATATCATTTGTCTTGTCAACTGAAAGGATGGAATGAGCTTATAAAAATACTAGCTGCGTACCGCCTATCATATGTGTTTTTACAATGGTCTTGTTTTGAGTCTTAAAAGGCTCATCTCACGTCAGATGTCTAGTAATATTGGATATTTGAAATTGTCCAATGTATATGTTTACAATAGTATCTTCTGGATATCCATTATGTCCCTCTTCCTTTCTCATTTCTCCTAAACATGGGACACCTGATGTGAGATGAACTTTACTTACCTTGATTTGTATATGTTAATTAGTAGGCGCCATATACAGTTGCGATCAGATGACTGTGTCCTTTCCCGCTGTATATGGTGCAACAAAGTATGTTATAGTTTCTTTACTTTATTGTGTGATATAGAAAAAACCTAATAGTAAGATAAACTTCTTGAATTCCTTTTTGTGTTTGTAGTAGCTAGCTCCTTCAATTATGCACCCAGCAACAGTATGACGGTGCATGGCAAAGGGTCACCTGTAGTTGTGTCTATAGAATTTTATGCCTTCCATGTCCCTTACAATATTGCAGTGCCTAATTTAACATGATTTTCCAACACCACTGTTCCTTCAATCTCTGGGGGGGGGGCATTCCAATCTGTTCCTATGTTGGTCAATTTTCTCAGAATTCTGCTGTTGTCACGCCATTCCGTTATAGACTCAATAGAAACATAGCATGGCATATGTATTTACATGTGCAAAAGTGAAATGTAGAGGAAAAATATTCTGAAAATTCTGAGGAAAGATAGAAAAAAGGGGGTCTGGGGCCAAAGCCCAGAGAAAATTTTGCCAACCATGCCCTTTGGATTGTTGGAAACTGTAGAACATGTCCTCTCACCAAATTTACTTAGCTCAATGTTCTCAGAATATGGACTTTGATAGACTTCAGTAGCTTTAGGACAATAAACTTATCAAAACCAGTAACACATGGAGTCAAAAGAGGACACTATGAAACATTCCCAAATTTTTTCAAACATTTTCATAAAGTTCCCTTATTGTTTTTTATTTTCATGAAATATCGAGAATTCCTTAATTTGCCTGGTCACTATGTTAAATAGAGCTAAGATAGGGATGATCTCACTACTGAAATTGACTAGTTGGTTCATTCAAAAGTCTGTTAAGCCTGAGTGATAGGCAGTTACCTATAACAATCCACTAGTACTCGTGCAGTGGTTCTATATTATTAAGGAGGTGCCCCCTGTGGTTAGGCTCTTGAAGTCATAGAATGATATATGCCCAGCAGAATTGAATAGAGTACTCAATTATGTTTCCAGTAAAGTTCCACTTACTCAAGTAGATACAAATGAGCTCTATAGCATGCATAAGCAACTCTATATGTTACTGTTATTTTGAGTAGAAATTCATTGTTATTGTTTTATGATATCTGTAAATGAGCTGCTTTCATTGTTGCTACATATACTGCTGTTCTGGAACTGAGACCACTGATTGTACATCATACCTTGTTGACTAGGAATGCAGGTAGTGTTTCCATGAAACTGACTTTGGTACTGTGGTATTGTTGGCTGCAACATTGATTGCATGAATGTAAATCCTTCAGATATTGTTCTGCTAATAGTATTACTCAAATTAAGCATTGTTTTATCAAATTGTTCTTGGGATGTTTCATACTGAATAAGCATCTGTTTCTTAAGTTCTAAATCCTCCCTTTTCATTCGAGCATCTTCTTTAACAAAAGATAACATTTGTTCTTGAAATGCAACCTTCCTTGTAGACTTTGCATTCCTTCTACTGCTGAGTAAACTAGATAGCTCTTCCCTTCTCTGTCTCACTTTTTTTGCCAGTGGCTCCAGAAAATCATCACCTCCATCACTTTCAGGTGTTTCTTGTTGGTTGCTTGCTGAGGTTCCTGGTGTTGGTATTTCTTCAGGCTCTTCAGTATCATTGCCATCCATGGTGGAAATTTCTGTTTCACTAATCTCAGCTGCATCAATTCCATACCTAATGCTTTCTGCTGCTGGACTGCCACACCATATCTCTGAGCACTCTTCGTCCAGTGTAGCCACTGTTTTGCCGCCTCCACTCTTTCTCTCGCTGTCAAGGGCTCTTCTGAAGCTATTCTCATTTTCTTAATTTTAGAAGCTATTCTGTCTTTTGTAAATTCATTATAGGACCTTGGGAACTCTTCAGAGTCTCCTTCACATGGATAGGCTGCAATAAATCGTTTGCAAATTTCTTCATATTTGGCACGAACTGCCTCCCAGTCTTGGGCATCTTCTAGTTTTTTGATCTTGTAGTCAGCTATTACCTTAGAAGCAATGCTGTTTCTTCATCTGTCCAGATAAAGCACTTTGTTCTACTAACTGGTGTTCCTATATTTTCTGAAGCCATTATGGAGAAGTAAATTTTGGCTTTTTGCAAATTTCGTGTGATACTTGCAGCAAGCAATCGCTAGCAATCAAATTGTTGCGCCTTTTCTTCATCAAGCCTCGTACGCATGAATTGCTTCATTTTACATCCGTACTCCTTTGGGTTGGATCCGTTCTAGTGCTGTGCACACGGGACCTGTATGGATCGGACCTAAACGAGAACAGATCCAAAATGGATCCGCTCCCGTGTGTACGAAGCATAACTTTCTATCAAATTCCTTATCCTTGCATGGCTTTTATATGTGCCAGGTGTCAAAAATTCAATTGTTAGAGCCATTCTTTGCACATACTTGAAATATTAACACCAATACCTTCAAATACTAACACCAATTACCTCCTATGATGTACCAGTGTCGTCAGTGCCCTCTTTGATGCAATTATCTCCTGGGCTAGCAATCAAAAAATTTTGATTCCAAGCTCACGGGTGAACGTCAACAACTCTGCTTCACAACCAGCATGATTTCTACATCTTGCCCTGGTTTCCACTATGAGGTAGAAATGATGTTGTGCTGACTTAAACATTATCTCAACTTTAAGCCACATTTAGCCATAGTGGAAACCGGCCATAAGTGTGTGTTGAAAAAAAGAGGCATAGTTATTTGGAAACTCTAAACACAAATACCTTGCAAAGAAACGAAGGGAGGAGAAACTGGGAATCTGAGGGCTTGTTCCTAGGGAAATTTTGAGGGCCACGCCCTCTAGAACATCGGGAAGTGCCCTCTGAAAAATAAGATCAAAATTGCTGTTATCACTTATATTGGTGCGGAGGAGATAATGATCTGAAAAACTAAATACAATGAATAGTACTAAAACTTTTCCAAGAAAAGTGACAACTCTATACTGAAGAAAATGATTGGAATCCAGACCTCTTTCAATCAGGCGTTCTGCAGCCTTTACCCCCTTTTGGCACTGTTCATACTTCATTCGTCTTCCTGGAACGAAGACGTTCTATTGTGGTTCAAAGGTGCATGTTGAAAAGGTATCAACAATTTAAGTAAATTAAATATTTCAACAAGGCCCCGGTGGAAAGAGATATATCTAGCCCCCACTCGTTATAAATGAGACCATTATCTATAAGAATTGTATATGTATACCTGTTCCCCGGGGACCTACGCGCCGCCTCTAGCATTGCATCATGCCCCCTCTGAGGGGCGCTTTCCACTATTTGAGAGAAGCTCTTCTAAGCAAAGTTGTTCTTCTTGGATTCCGTCGAAATGATCTTTATTCTCAAGAATTCTAAGACACACCAATATTTCTTTACATAGACTGTATTTATATTGCGTCCAAGGACTTTCAGCGTGACAAACTTTCGGACATACACTTTGGCACCGAATAATAGGTGGTATAGTGGGGAGGGGGTTAACATTTTGCTAAAAGAGCATAAATTTTGGGCTTGTTAATACATGAGGTCAATGCTCAATAGACAATATGAGATCCAAGCATTTCAAAATTACTGCAGCTAGCAGTTAATATTGCATAAGTAAAGGTATATAGTTTGTTTGTACTGCCTTACTTGTTACTATTGATTTGGGTTCAAAAAACGAATGCATTTTATTTATTTGTCCTTTTCGAAACTTTGAAATCTTTGCTTAGTTTGGGGTGCTTAATGAATAGACATGGGTGGCATGAGATTGTCAAAAATCTACAATTGCCCTCCAATGCTCGGTGCCAAAAAGTATGCATTGAAAAATGCATATGGCAGTGGATTTCAACCTTTTTGCCGAAGTGGAAGCCTAAGGAAATGTTTCAGTTGCTAGAGGGCCCCTTGTTCTTATATCTGCACAAAAAATTAGAAAATTATTGCCGGTCATAGCATTTCTGTAACTTCTGGCGGAACCCATTGACTATACTGGCGGAGCCCAATGGTTCCGTGGAACCCCGGTTGAAAACTACTAGCGTAGGGTGTACACACTTTTTTCTATAAGCATACCTAATTTTTCGCTGGGCCTCAATGTTCTTAATTTTTTTTGGTTTTAAGCTTTAGATTATTCTTAAACTATTCTTAAATATCGAAGATGTAACTACGTCTGGAATTTAACGGATGGTATTCAAGTCTTTATTGATAACTTACTTTATCATAAAGAAGAATAAAGTGGAGCAGAATAGCTAGTATTGTACTCAGGGTTGAATTCCAGAGGGATTATTGTGAGGACGGGGGAACCGAGCCCCCCAAAATTCTTGCATTGACTTTGCATATCAGAGTTCATTTACCTTGCTTTTAAAGTATTAGCTCAAATACACAAAATATCTAAGAATTGATGAAACTTGAGCCTTGTATTATTTTAGAATTATTCTTAAATTCTAGTGGTTCTGAGCCTGAGTACACATCGCCTGTAAGCCTCAATTTCAAACAGATAGCCTCGCTATAAGTACGAATACAATCTGCTTGAAGAGCATGGCATCTAAAATTGTACAGCATCGAATTGTCAACTTAAGGTAACGTAGGAAAAATATAGCAAAAGAAGTTCCTTTACAAGAAAATGACTACTGCTGCCCGTCCAACATATGCCCCAGCCCGAGGAGGCACAGGTAAAGGTGAAGGAGACCTTTCTGTTCTATCAAAGCAGTATTCAAGTCGAGATTTGCCATCTCATACAAAATTGAAGTTGAGGTAAGTTTGAAATAATACACTACCACTCAAAAAGTATTGGTACGCTTCGACCTTAACATAAATATTAAAAGTTTCAAATAAAATGCATTTGGTCCAATCTTGTTGAATAGGACAACCGGTTATTGCCATGAAGCTTTCATAAAACATTGTTTATGTTTCAAAGTTTTTCATTTGCACCACAGTGTTCGAAACAGATTTACTGTAAAAGTTTTCTCGCCCAGAAACATGAGCATAGGAATTTCTGATGCGTAATGAAATATCGTTCAAGAAGCTGTTGGAGATTGCTTTTTGAAAAAAAATGGCAAAAGCTATCGAGAAATTGAGACAACCATTGGTTGCTCAAGGAGTGCAGCTTTCCCTGTGTGCAAAAAGTTCTTCAAATCAGGAACTGTACAAAATTTACTAAGGGCTGGTAGACCAGAGGATGTGATTCCATAAGTATGCTTTTATCAGCAGTTAAATTGAGAAATTCTATATTTTGGAAAGCATAAGATAAAAGTTGTTGAAGTGCTTCTTTAACACCTTAGCATTTTTATATTGCTCAAATATGCACTAGTTGAAGATGAGGCTTTGCATATCACACTATCTATTTGTTAGCACACAAAAACAAAGTTGACACCATTGTTCTTATATCAAAGCATGCCAATACTTTTGAACAGTAGTGTACCTACAGCTTTTTTCAGGGCTTCAAGCTTTGTAGAATGCGCTAAGGGGACAAAAATATTGAAAAAAGTTTTTAGCTTCATATCTCATGAAATTCCATTTGAAATGGAGTCAAAAACTGTTTATTCTAGCAAACTAGCTCCAATAGAACAAAAGGAATCAAATTTTGAAATCCTTTTATTCAAAATCCAGAAACAGCCAATAATATGGCCTATTCAATGGGACTATTAGGAAAAGAACTGATAAGGCTTATTTGCTATATAAAATGCAAGGTAATATGGCTGAAATTAGATTAGATAGGATTATGTTTATTTTGTATTTAGTTTTTCTTTGTGCTCATGTAGCTAGTGAAATCATCAGCAGGATGAAGGCAAACATGTGCCTTTCAAAATTTACACAATGTTTTCATAAGAAATCAAATTAGTGAATAGTGAAAAACCACACACTCCCAAGAAAACTTCCTAGGAATGGCTCTGTGTATGGTATACAGTTGCCTTTCTGGTTACACATGAGGATGGTTGGTAAGCATAGATGTCCTTAATTCAATGAAACTCTACCAACATGGTGAATCTTTATATCCACACCTAATTGTAAAGAAGTGCAGGATTGGGAAGGAAGGAGGGAAGGAAGGAAGGAAGGAAGGAAGGAAGGAAGGGGCATGCCCGTAAAGAGTTGAACTGGATTAGGGGGCACAGATGTAGAAGTCCAGTTAAAAGTCTGGATGTTTTTGTATGCCAAAATAGTCTGTTTTATAGGTATTCCTTTGATTTGCAGAATGAGGGTGTGGGTTTGCCCCCAGAAAGCATTTTGACATTATACCTTCTAGAATTCTGTTTTCATAATAAGGAGAAACTGATCCCGCTACATGGCTTCATCAAATTTTGAAGATTTAGAATGAAGAAGGAAATGAAATAAACAATTTCAACTCATGCCATTACATCAAGGAAGAGACTAGTTTTCCCCCAGATATCCAGCATTTGTTACATGGAATGATTCAGAGGATAAATGTTCTCTCTCACACAACAGGGTCATCATCTAGTAGCATACAATTCCAAGAATTGAATTGCTAGAATATTACTCTCCTGAATAAACTACACATTGAAATTCTTTGCAACAATTTTGCCAAGATTGAAAAAGGTTATGTTTGTCGCATAACAAAATCAAGATCTCTGCATGCTGTATATCTGTGTTATTCTAGAGTGGGTAGAAGTCAATGTAGAAATCATTTAAAAGTACACTGTAGAGTGCTTCTTCACTCCCCTTACAAAAGTATTGCACAGGTTGCTCAAAAATGGCAGCCACAGTAAGTGACTTTTGCCAGAAGTATAAGTTGCCGAGTCTTTTACTGATAACCTTTAGGCCCTTAGATCTTGAAATTGGTGGGAAAATACGAAGAGAAGTGTTGATGACCTTTTTTGAACACAAAAAAACAAATTTCTTTACCTTTATTTTCATTTTTGGCATGTAAGGGAGAACATGGTGAAATAAAGAGAACTATCACATGAAGAGCGACTCACTGTAAAGGTTTTCAGAGAAAATGACCATTCATTTCCTCAAATTGCTAAAGTTTTTGGGTGCCACTATTCTACATGCATGAGAATATCTAATTCTTTAAAAAATACTGGCTCAGTTCATCAAAAGCAGAGCAGGATTCTTTGCCACTGGACAGCTGACCAGTGGAAAGATGTCATTTTTTCCGATGAATGCCAATTTTGATTGAAAATGATTGCAAAACACTTACCATTTACCAAAGGTCTGAAGAAGCTAATAAAACTGACTTTTTTCAGCCCACTTTAAAAAATTCAGTTTCTGTTATGTTTTGGGATGCATTGGCTCTAACAGCATAGGTCGATTGGTTTGATGCCATGGTCAAACCAATGCAGTAAAATACATAGAAATTCTGCAGGAGAACTTTCACCAGTCCGTAAAAGAAATGTTTGGAGAGGAGAAAAGGCCATTCATCTTTCAACATGATAATGTACCCCCTTATTGCGCCAAAAAGACCAAGATATATACAAATTTGCATGGAATTTATGTGCGTCCATGGCCTGTGAATAGTCTTGTCCTTAACATTATGAAAAGTTTTTGGTTGTTCATTAAAAACAAACTAAATAGTGACCCAAAATGTCATCCAAAAACGAGAGAAGAACTTGTTTCCCAAATATTTGAAGAATGGTGACATACACCTCAGAGTTTTATTGCCAAACTTTATGACTCCATTCCCTGTCATCTCAATGAGGTTCAGAAGATGCGTGGCTACCCGACAAAGTATTAAAACATTGTGATCGTTGAATGTTGAAACACTATTTATTTTGAATATTTCTAATGTTAAGTAACTTGTTTTGATTTGCTATAAGTTTTTTTGTCAAACAATGGACTTAAGTCTTATAGGACACATGTTAAGTTGCATATGAATAGTTGCTGATGCCAGATCCGCCATGATTAACTTGCAAACATGTGCAATACTTTCGTGAGTAGAGTTTATATACAACCTCAGCGGCAGCTTTAGGGACTGAGACCTGGGGCCAAAATCATCTATGGGGCCCTTGTTTGAAAATGTTTTGTAAACCTAGAGTATCCTTCAAGTTCTTCTCCATTGAAATTGTTATGCATCATGGTCATGCCTTTCATTTTCGTATGAAAACCACATATAGGGGCATGTTATGGTTAAATTTCCCTGAATGTACCCAGTTAGTAAGCTGCTTTACTGTCACCAATCACTATTGGGGCAGGAGGGTAAGCATGACTATCAAAGACTTTCAGTGTATTAGAGATTCTACCTTAGCCACTGTCTACTGCAGAACCCACCATGGTTGGGGCAGGACAAACATTTTTGAAATAAAGGCTCTCAGATGGCAGGAAAATGGTATTTTGAAGTTGCTTTTTGCAAACATAGTATGTCATAAGAGCACCATTTTATTAATCTTTGAAGCAGAATTTATAGTGTGTTAGACATTCTTTCATATCCAGAGTCTACTATAGGGCCTACCATGGTTGGGTCCAAAGAAAAATTTTCAAAATAACGGTTCTCAGATGGCTGAAGAATGCTATCTTGAGATTGGTTTTTGCAAGTGCAGTGTTTCAGAAGCCATGCTGCTTATCTTAGAAGCAGAATTGACAGAAAGTAAATTATGAGCTATAACTTGTAAGCTCAGAAGATTGTACATCAGTATCCTTGAAGGGAATGCCAAGCATCTTAAGAGCATATCATTCATGTATCTGTCATGCTGGGCTGCTTTCTCTTGTGGATGATTCACTTTTCAAGAAGGCACTCACAACTCAATTCCACATGTTTTGTGTTTTGCGAGTGGATCAGTGAGAAGTAGATGTGTATGATTCATTCACATACTGTACATTCCACCGTCAAGGTCTGATGCTGTTTTCGTGTGATTTCTTTTCAATTTTCATAGCTGTGGGGCCACTTTTGGACTAACAAAAGCATGGAGCCTGGGACATGGTACTCACTGCCTTCTCGTCTGGCGCTCGACGTATGAGAATGGAGTGGGAAAGTTAAACTCGCGGAGCTACCAGTGGACCAGCCCCCCACTGTAGCTTTCACTGCATTTGCAGACGTGTGGCCTAGGGCTGTAGAAACGGAGATAGGCGCCGCCTTATATGCCATTGGGCGCAGGAAAGGACTTTGACTTTGAGTGCCTAGTTTAACAAGAGTTTCTAACACCATTGTTTCTGTAAACCTCTGGTGTGCATCCCATGCTAATCCTATGTGGGACATTTTGCTCAGATTTCTGTTGTTGCACCATTCAGTAACATGGCAAATTAAACAGTAATATGGGCAAGTCATATGCAATTCACATGCAGAAGTGAAATGTTGAGGACAAATATTTAGAAGAATCTGAGGAAAGGAGAAGGGGGTCTGGGGTTGAAGCCCCCAGAAAATTTCTGTTGACACACCCTTCAGAAAGTTTTAGAGTGTAGGAGATGCTTTCTTGCCACATTCATCACATTCATCAAATTTTAATGGACTTTGGTAGAGTTAATTAGTTTTTTGGACAAGGAACATACTGAAGGACTCTTGTCAACAAGTCTCCCATGTCTCTCCACTGATGTATCTTTCCTAGACCAATATCAGTAGTCAAGACCACTCTAAATTAGGCACTGAGTGGGGGCATTGCCCCTGCCCTTATTGCCTTTGGGCATGAAAGAGAAAGGGGCTTGGGGCATAGACCAAAGAATTTTTTTAAAACCACACCCTTTACTTTGACTATATATTTATATATATATATATATATAGCAAAATTTGGCAAGGAGACAAACACCTAATAAGCTAGGCCTCAACTCTAGCCATGCAAGGAAAAATGCATTGCACTGACCTATGTAGAAGTTGTGCTACTGAGTGCTACGGAAAATGCAAGTGCACAGTTGCCATACTTTGTAGTCTAGCATGGAAGTATATTTCTGTTTTTCTGATGTAGTGCGAGGATGCATTATATAGGCCTTGAAACAAAAAGTACTTTGTCGAGCTCAAGCGTTTCCACACTTGCCTCGCAAATTCTACTGGCTCGATTATTGGAGCTCTTAGAGTCAATCAGTTGTTTTTATTACAGCTATGCAATTCAGACATAGATGTTAGCTTGGACCTTTCTTGAATATCCATAAAACAACAACAGGCAAAATTTAAAGAACTACTTTACTATCGTAGCTCCTTGAATCTTGTTGCTAGACTTCTCAGCAAATCATGGCATGTAGAATTGATCATGTCGTAAATAATACCGTTGTTTGCTACTTTGTCAACATGATTCACTATGCTTCAACGGCACAGAATCCATTTCGTTTCGTCAAAGCTTTATTTTGATCAAACCAATTAGCTGATTAGTGATTACAATATTGGCCATAGTTTCTGATAAAGTCTTTGAACATGCCCAGTGCTTGAGTCATAAAATTTCAGGAATTATAACGCAAAGTTTGAAATAAGCATTTATGTTGCCGGTTAAGTCGCCGTAATGCCTGTTTAAGCCGTATGTATCAAGATTTATGCTGAATTGAACATAGGGAATGTAAACATTGGAAATTAAGAATTAGGAGAACAGATGCCCCACATCGTATCATAATATGTTGTCTATAGAATAACACTATGTTTTCAATAGGAAACGATGGGACGGTCAATGTTACCATGTATAAGGTGCACTCCAAACAAAGCCAATAATAATCTGAAAAAGGTGCGTCTTATGCACGGAGAAATACAGTAGTATCCATGTGTAGTATCCAGGAAGTATTTTTAGCAATATGGTATTGTTGTTGACTCCCAGATTGTTACATTTTGCCTGTGACTCTATGGGAGTACTACCTGCACCCAGTTGAGAACCACTAAATTAGATTGTGCAACTGCTGCTTAATTGACTGATGTAGCAATTTTTTATTGTTGAAAGGAAGGATACTTCTAGTAAGAATATTATTTTCCTTTTTCTCATCCTGAATTTTGTGATCTGTGATTGCTTTTTTTTCAACAATTACCAAAATTGTTGATTGTATTGGTTAGCCAGGGTAGTACAGACCTCATTTACATTAGCTGGATTTCCGTTTACTCCGGACCTGCTGGATCTATACTGATATAGACATGATATCTGTGCCAGTCTTTGATTGCTTTTCAAGTTGCACTCATTTGGATCTGTTGCAGTTTAGGTCCAACGTAGATGTGTAAGATGTTACTTGAGCAATCATTCATTGTCAGTTCATTGTATTTTAAATTGAAATCGCAAAAGAATGAAGTGTTCATGATTGGATTAATGAGTTGAATGGTTCGAGTTTAGCAACTATGACATGCCATTTTATAGCACTGTTTATTAACTATTACATTATTATGATAAGTTTATTTATGTGGTGATAAAAGCAAATTTGGCGGCAAGCTATGTTAGAGCAAACAGGAGTTTCTTTGCACTTTTTCTTCATTTAATAGAGTTGTTGCTATTTTTGATGCATCAAAATCTACTGATTGACCGTTCGGTTTTAGACAAACTGGTCAAGATTCAGTAGAGGAGGTGCGTTCTAGAGACTTTCGTAAAGAATTAGAAGACCGTGAGAGACATTCATTCAGAGAGAAGAACAAAGAAAAAAGTTCTAAATTATATGGCGAGAGTTCCTCCAAGAAATCACGAATTGAAATGTTATCGGCCTCTAACCTGGATGTTGATGACCCAATAGACGATGCCGATGATAATGATTTAGATGACAGGTGAGCAAGAATTATTTGTGACATATGAATTATCATTATGCGTCTATGTTGGTTTTTTGTACGAGAAACGTGAGCTGTATTTAGGTGCTTTTTTCATTCCTGAAGTTTACAAGAGTGGCTTTAGTTATTTCTTGATTTAGCAGTATCTCCAATTATAAATTAAGTGGCATGCTACCTTGTAGGATAAACTGTGATATTATGATGTGCGTGTGTACAAAATTAGCTTCTTTTTTAAGAGCAACAGCCTACAATTGTTAGGTCAATGGTGCGGCTTTGCAAGTGGTTCATGCCGCCTCATTACTTGGCACTAGGAATGTGAAAAATGGAGTTAGCTACATTGCTCTACTATTGGGTTGGCTAACTGCCTTAGAGATACCTCTTAGCAATGCTGTTTCTTTCCGTTTATGCTCGCAAAGGTAGACAACCCCCCCTCCCTACTCGTCTTGGTTTGGAACAATTATCACCGAACTCTTTATTGTATTGATGCATATTTTTGTAGCAAGGTTTATCTTCGATAGATAAATGTTCCTTTTGATTTAGCTGGAATTTTTTTCTGATATTAGTACCTTTCCCATTGCCAAGGCAAATCCATGTAAACTGGCTTGCATTCGCCCTTGGTTGTGTTCTTTGATACTTACTTTGGTATATTCTGGTGTATTTCAGTTATAGATATGTATGCTATATCTCATGGCGTGTACCCTCTGCAAAATTTACATACGCGTTCTGTGTAGCGCATTACACAATGCACTAGTGTAGCGCATTAAACAATACACCAGATATCACACTATGGACTATACCTTAGCACACCATACATCAACCTCTCTAAATTGCATTTGAGTTTTAATTTATAGCGATGATGAAGATGAAACAGCCGACCTTTTGGCAGAATTGCAAAGAATTAAGAGGGAAAGAGCAGAAGAGCAAGCAAGAAAGGTATTTGCTCATTTTCCTTGATACAATATGTAACGGCATCTAGGGTTCTCAATTGTTCATCTTTGTTCCAATTCTTAATGAAGTATTCTAGTAGCTATGGCGCTCGTTGATTATGTAGAAGGTTTTTTTCATAGTATTCCAACCACATAGTTAAACTATGAAATACTCTGAGATGGAAGACCTCTGATTGAAATCTTTGAGGGTCTTAAGGCGATTGAGGTTGATAGCTAGTGCTCTATATTCTCAAAGGCAAGTGTCTACGCTGATGACACCACTGTAACGATCACATCGAATGATGTCGAAAAAATTCTGCATGAAGCACAACAGGAATTATTCTATCTGTCAGAATGGATGAGAATAAATAAGTTAAGTCCAAACCCAGAAAAAACAGAATACATGATCATAGGTCATTCTCGTAAATTAAACACACTAAATACATCAAATCCACTCACAATAAATGGAACAGATATCAAGCGTGTTACGAAAACAAAATCGCTTGGTATAGTAGTTGACGAGAATCTATCTTGGGATGAGCAATACA
>WIPJ01002973.1:13738-29458 GCA_018155075.1 Cassiopea andromeda | reverse complement strand
AGCCACTAAGAATTTGTAAACTCTGATATTTTCATTTTTTGTTGCTTCCCAGTTCAAACCTAGAAAACATCTAAATCTCTTTTTGCCACTCTATATCCGCCATTATGGAAACGCATCGTTTCCACACTGAAAGCCAGTACAAAGGGGTCTAGTACGCACTCTAGTTTTCCTAACTCTATGGTCCGCATTCATAGTTGGGTCAGCTGAGCTCTGAGTCTTAACATCACAAGCAACCAAGGGGAAAAGATTATTGTTAACTTCGTAAATAAATTTTAAACAAAAGCAATGTAAATGGTTGCTAGTGGCTTCACTGATAGCTTGCAAAAAAGTTTTTAATTATATTTTTCGAGTTTCACAAAGCGCACCACAGCAACTGCCACCCTTAAATTACTTGAAACGTCACAATAGATACACGAATCGTCAAAATTCAATCGAAATTGAGGATACAAGAGATGGTGACTCACCACTTTACATGCTAAAAATCCGTTGGGAACTTCATAAGCTGGGCAATTACTTTTTGCCAAATTATAAGGGCTCAGTACTTGCGAAAAATTTTTTGCAATACTTACAATGGCCGCCAAAACAAAATTTGCCTCATTCTGGCAGACCGAGTTGGACATCTAGCGCCTTCAGCGCTTCTATACAGTGGCGAAGATAGAGGTCGTGCTTGTCTTGCCACGCACGACCATAAATTGCAATCATCATTTTTTGTGAAAATAATTAACAAAAACTGCTTGGACCATTTCTTCAATAGGAGACAAACTCTAAATGGCATTACTATCCCTGAAATATTATCGTGTCCAAAGCTTTTGACACCCTGTGCTGAGACTGTGTTGAGTGCAATGCGCATGTGCAAGGTCGTGCTGAACAGGAAATAGCACGAAGTGGAACAATTAACCATTGTAAATTCCTGTGAACATATTGGTTAATATGCAGTCATGTGCCAGAAATAGCAATAAAAAATGGTCGTGCTGGTTTCTGATAGCTCTAAGTATCGCACATGCGCAATACACTACAGTTTCTTATTGCTTTTCCACTCAGTAGCTATCCGATAAGGCAAGGTGGTACTCTAAGAAAGACTGGCTTTGTAGAAGTATTATTAGAAATGGTCTTTTCTGCTGGCCATGTCTGCTCTTCAGGCCTGGGGTATCACAGTCGTGGACAGAGAGAGGTTACACGAACCTTAGGAATGTTTTGTCAGATGGGAAAAAGCACGAGAAATCAAAATCACACTTAGAGGCCTACAAGATGTGGAAAACAGTTGACGTCTCTGAGAGGGTTGATGTTATGTTTTGAAGGGCGAGGAGAGAGGAAATAGAACGGCACAATGATGTGAGGCAAAACAGAGGTATGCTAAGAACTCTATCTGAGGCTGCTTTGTATTTATCCAGGCAAGAATTGCCTTTTAGAGGTCATGATGAATCTAGCAATAGCCTGAACCGGGGAAACTATAGGGAACTTTTGGAAAGTTTTGCAAAATTTGATACTGTTTTTGAACGTCGTCGTCTGCATGGTAAGGTTGGCGAATCAGAAAGGGGCAATGCTGGAGTTTTTACTGGTGTTTCAGGTGACACGCAGAATGATCTGATTGAATGTATGGACTCTGTCATTCAAGATCAGATTGATGAGGAAGTACAACAGTGCACTTTTCTGAGTGTACAAGTTGACGAGACTACAGACGTGTCAACTAAGGAGCAGCTTAGTGTTATTATTAGGCTTGATGAAAAGGATGATGTTGTTGAGAGATTTTTAAAATTTTATAATGTGAGTTCAGATAGAACTGCTCCTGCCATTAGTTCAATTTTCAAAGATGTTTTTAGTCATTATGGGGATTCTATTCTCAATAAATTGATCATGCAGACCTATGATGGGGCTTCCGTAATGTCTGGACACATTTTTAGTGTCCAAACCCTTGTTAGGGAAGATTATCCCTTTGCAGCTCACCGCTTAAATTTAGTTCTATGTCAGTCTGCTTCTTCTATCCCCTTGGTTAGAGTTTTCTTTGCAAATGTGGCTGCTTTTTAGCACATTTGCTAGCAACAGCCCTAGAAGGAAGGATTTGTTGCGTTCAAATGGAATTGATATACCTAAACCTGGAGAAACTAGGTGGTACTATCATTCACGCACCATCAGTATTTTTTATGATAAGTACAAAACCCTTTTAGACTTACTGGAGAGGACTATTGAAAACCCACATGGCTGGGATGATGCATCCATATCACAAGCTAGTGGCTTATACCATTTTATGAACAGCGTTTTGTTTTGTTTTCTAGTTCATGTCTTTAATAAGGTTTTGGAACAGTCATCACTTCTGTACATGGTTCTTCAAAATCGAAATACAGATTTCAGTTATGGTTGTCAGAAAATATCTGCTTTTGGTAACTTTCTGTCTGATTTGCGCACTGATAGTGCAAATCACCATTTCTTCCAATCAATAGTCTCTTTGGTTGGGGAACCATCTTCCAATGCAGATAAAAGACATAACTACAAAAGTCTATATTTTCAAGTTGTTAATAGCATTATGTCTATGCTGTCTGAGAGGTTTGCAGACTGCAAGAACTTTGCTTTCTTGGATCTGGTGAATCCTTGCATTTTCAAACAATAGAGAAAAGGAATGCCACTAGACCTGCTCCAGTCCTTGAGGTGTAAATATGGTCCCCTTTTCCATATTCAATCACTTAAAAATCAGCTTCTCTTTATTTACAATGACCCTGATTTTCACAAAGACAGCCCTCTGGAAGCATTGCAATATATTTATAAATGTGGTCTGGAGACTAGCATACCAGAAGCTGTAAAGTTATTGAAGCTTAATTCTGTAACTTCCATCTCTAGTGCATCTGTAGAGAGATCATTTTCCTGTCTAAAGAGAGTTAAAACATATCTACGTAGTAAAATGGGACAAGAACATCTTGGGTGCTTGTGTAGAATATCACTGCACAAAGATGTCATAAAAGAGGTTGAAGAAAAAATATTCTTCATGACAGAATAGTTCAGAAATATGTGGAGAAGACAAGAAGACTTAAGTTTCTTTTCAAATAGATGCATGAAAAAGTCATGGTAGCTTGCATGGATTGTCTTGCAATTGGCATGCAATTACTATAATTCATACATTCACAGCATACTGTTACAGTACAAATGTTTATTCATGTGAGTTTTTATGGATTTCTCTTTTTCCTTGGTAGGCATGCAATTACTATAATTCATACATTAACAGCATACTGTTACAGTACAAATGTTCATTCATGTGAGCTTTTATGGATTTCTCTTTTTCTTTAGTAGGCATGCAATTACTATAATTCACACACAGTATACTGTTTCTGTAGAAATTTTCAATCTTGTGAGCTGTTATATATTTCTCTTTGCCTTGGTAGGCTTTTAATTAGCTAGTCTTTTCTGCACTGAGATTGCTTCTTGATAAATCAAGAAGAATTTTTATTGCTTCCCATTGGTTTTGGCTTTTGTATAAGTATCATGTTTTTCAAGGTTGCTTTGTTGCTGGTATTTTATATTGGATTTTAGATGGATTGTTTTATAAAATTGCTTCTGGATAATGGATTTTATTGTATACTACTTTATTGCTTACCCAGACAGTCTGCTTTGGATTGGTTTTTGCATTTCTTGGATTGACACATCTTATCTTTATTTTTATAAAAAGACTTCTGATTAGCAATCTGCCTTAACTTATATACAAGATAAATATATACTTTATGCTTACATGCATACAATAATTGGAGTTCAAAAACAAAGAATTTCTCTTTAGATTTGGTCCCTAATGTCTCTGACTGATCTAAATTAATGTGCCTTTAACTAATGTGATCTCAATTAATCTGCCTTTATATTAATGTATACACTTTTAGAATTGTTCCTTTTTCTAATATTTAATGTTTTTTCCAATCATATTGCATGGAAATGGTTCTCTCTATATAACAGATTTTCTTCCAGTTTCTGCTTTAGGCTATGGAATACTCAGGGTTTTTTGTTACTTAAAAGATACTTGTTTGCTTCTTTTTTGAAAAATAAGCTCATTCATGTGTTTTGGTTCTACTTTTGACTCCATGCATTTATGTTGTGAGTCTCCTTTTCTTCATGTCATAAATTAGATCCCATTTTACAACTTGCGAAACTTCTGCGCTATTTTTCAATACTATTTATTTTGCCTTTGGAGAAATTTCCTCATAATACAATGTTTTATAGCACTATTGGATGACTTTATGAAATATATCTCTTCAAATATATCGCTTGTGAGATGCAATTTGGATCTCATTGCTGTCACTCTTGCTTCCAACCTTTTACCTACATTCACTGCTTGGACCTCCAAGGTTAACTTACAGTAAATTTTTATTTCTAAGCACTCTCTCTCCTTTGCATATTGTAATTTATACTCATCTGATTTTATTTCAGGCAATGGGCCACTACTAAGGAGGGAAATTTCTCCACTAAAATCTATCTTTTCTGCATTGGCGTCATGGAGGGTTACTTTTCAAAACGCCCTTATGCTTCTTAAGAACGTTTGATCTTCACAAGTATGCTACCTATGGAAGCAACTGTTGACGAATTGCTTCTAACTTTGTATCAAAAGTAATGCAGTGAGAAACTGTACATAATTTATACCTTTTGCGATAAAATTTCCAAATTCTTCGGCCACAATATTGCTGTTTTGTACTATTTCCACACTGAAGTATGTGCTGCAGATATACCAGCTATCCTTGCCAACATTTATACCAAGGGACTAAAGAAAACATGGGTTCCAATTCTTAAGGGGAACAGGGAAGAAACCTGAGAACTTGGTAAAGTATTTTTGAATATTGTAGCAAAGCCAGAGAAAGTGGGCTCGTTATTATGTGAAATGCTGTTCAAATAGTCTCATCGCAAACGTTCTACAGCATTGCCAGGCCAGTGATCCTATTTGTGCATATTCTTCTATACATCAAGAACGTACATTCTCATCAAACTTGAAGATGATATAAGATGACATTAAAATTTCTCTCAACAAAGTACACACTTTTTATAAGAATAAAGTCTATATGAATAGCAAGTTTCAGAGTCACCGAATTATGAGAATAATTTAAGAATAATGCAGTTTGATTACTCGCAGTTTCCAAGTTGCCGTGAAACTGGCGAGGTTCCTTCTGCTCAAAAATGGAAACTCAAGCAATGGGCAGACCCTTGACGTGGGGCTTGAGCTTAACTCAATAATCATTTTCATTGAGGACCAATTTGCCCGGCAACTCTAAATTGGTATATAGCTCACACCAAGGAATTAACCTGCGTGTTGTAGAATAGTCTACAAAAGTCTTCTTGTTTCCAAAGTGAAGCTTGCCACAACAACTCTTCTCAGCCGTCACAATTACTTACTAGCTTGGAAAATGCATCCAATTCACTTTTATGATCTTGTTATGTTCGTTTGCTTAAACTGATTTCAGAGAAATAGGTTTCTCTAGTCGGGTGGCATTATTACCCTTTTGTCTCTAATAAGCATTAATTCTTTCAAATCGCTGAAGCTTGGTTATTGGAGCAACCTTTGTTGGCCATTTACGTATGTTATGGAAAGGAGGGCAAGCATATCCTTCAAAAATTTTCAATAGACATTCTCTTGTACCCAGTGTCTACTATAGAGCACTCGATGGTTGGGCCCGGAGAAAAAATTTCCAAAATAAAGGTTCTCAGTTGGCTCGACAATGCTATTTTGATAAAGATCCTTGCAAATATAGTACAAATAATTCCTTTGACTATACGTTCTTTCAACTATTTTACAAGAGTAATGTAAATTTTGACAAAGTAATGACCCAATTTTATCTGGCTTTTCTCAAGTCCTAAATTTGGGGGTCTTACATCCCCTCACTCCACGGTCGCTACGTCCCTGATGAGCACGACCATCATCTTTAGTCTAGCTTCGCCACTGATTGAGATAAACATATAAAATATGTCAAATTTTCACTTGTCAAGTCTTTAACAAGTGAAATTGTATCGGATCTTTTTTCAGAAAATGGTTAAGTCTTGCTCTGCATATGGATGCACAAATCGTTTTGCTAAAAACTGAACTTCATTTCATAAATTTCCCCTGCAGAATAAGAGCCTCATGTTTCACATAAGGTCAAATAAAAAGAGTAGGTAACTAGATTTATATCCTAGGACGCTGGTCTTCCAGGGTGTCGTGTTTCTAAGCTGCTATGCATATTTTCAATCAGCTCTTTAGGAACTCCTTTAATTTCTTTTTGAAGTGGCTAATAGTTGGGAGCTCCCTAACATCTGTTGGAATTGTATTCCCACTTTTTACAGTAGAGTATTGATAGCTCTTTTTCGCATGTTCAGTATTAAGCCTGGGAATTTGTAGATCTTTACAATGCCTTGTTGCACAATTTGATTGCGAAGACCTTTGTTGAAATTTACCCCAAAGATTTTCCGGACTTAATTTGTTAATTGTGTTGTACGCCATGACTGATCGATCAAATCATATGATATTTTCAATGCTCAGCCAGTCACATGACCAGTTGTCTTTCAATCTGGCGTTTTCGATTATTGTCGGGGCCCTGTCTTGCAGGCGTTGCAGAGCATCAAGTTTAGTTTTTGGAAGGCTACCCCATATTTCATTGGCATAGCGTAAATGGCCTTTGACGATGGCATAGTAGACACTACACAGTTTTGTTTGGGGAATAACATTTTTTAACATTTTTATTGACGAATGTCCTCCATAGAATTTACCTTTCAAAGTTTTGTATTGCTTATCCCACGATAGATTCTCGTCAACTACTATACCAAGCGATTTCGTCTTCGTAACACGCTTGATATCTGTTCCATTTATTTTGAGTGGATTTAATGTATTTAGTGTGTTTAATTTAGGAGAGTGACCTCTGATCATGTATTCTGTTTTTGCTGGGTTTGGACTTAACTTATTTATTCTCATCCATTCTGAGAGATTCAACAATTCTTGTTGTGCTTCATGCAGAATTTTTTCGACATCATTCGATGTGATCGTTACAGTGGTGTCATCAGCGCAGACACTTGCCTTTGAAAATCTTAAACAATTTTCAAAATCGTTTAGATATATGATAAAAAGTACAGGCCCCAAGCAGGAACCCTGAGGTATACCATAGGTTACTTCACCAGCCATGGATCTCTGCCCATTTCCAGAACAGTATTGCTTCCTCTGATCTAGATACGACTGGAACCAACTCCCAGTATTGCCTCTCATACCGTATTTCCATATCTTTTTTATCACTATTTCATGATCTACAGTGTTGAAGGCTTTCCTAAGGTCAAGAAATATTGTTAGGTTTAGTTTTTTGCTATCAATATTTTCATACCAATAGTCGGTAGTGCCTATAAGGGATGTTATCGTGGAGTGTAGTTTTCGAAAAGCTGACTGATTCTTGGTGAGAACATTGTTTTCAAGAACGAAGTTGAGTATCTGATCGTGCACTATGTGCTCCAAGATCCTGGAGAAGACTGAAATGACCGAAATTGGCCTGTAGTTGTTTACATCCTTTTCTATTCCTGATTTAAAAATAAGAGTTACTCTTTCAAGTTTCCAAATGTCTGGGAATATACCATTTTCTAAGAATGAATTGAAAATCATTGCCAACGGTTTTGCTACAAGGCCACCCACATCTCTAACAACTGTTATGGGTATGTTGTCAGGACCAGCTGATTTTCCGACTTTTAATTTATTGATTTTCACTTACAATGTGCATACTGCTAACTGTCTTAAATTTCATTTCTTTCTGCTGTAATGTGATAGTCTGGAGACAGTCATCACCTGGTTTGCAGTAATGTTCTTAGCCAGGTTTGGGCCAACTGAAACAAAATGTTGATTTAGGGCCTCTAGAATATCACGTTCGCGAGTGATGTATTTAGCCTCTATTTCTACACTCAAGAGTTTCACAGAATTCTCCTTTTTGCCTAATACTTGCAACTCGTGTAATTAATTGTTCGAGCTGTTTGTTGATATTCAGAGTAGAATGATGTGAGGCTCTTAAAGTTTGCATTCTTGTTATTTTTGAAGTCACAATTGGTATCGCCAATTAGAATTATTTCCTTCTCATCATTTTCTAGATGAATGGTATAAAGGGACGTCAATTCGTATGGAAGGTTCTTCATGGATGCACTGTTTGTCGGAAATTCGAAGGACGTTGTTACAGATTGCCTCCTGTTGCTGACTTACCTTCGTTTCATCTAGAGGAAAATATTCCATTTTTGAACATTGGAGTGGATTTTGCCGGACCTTTTTAGAAAGGAAGTTAGAAAGGCGTATATCGCTTTGTTTGTTTTTTGCACTACCTGTGCTTGTCATTTGGAATTGGTAACAGACTTATCAGCAGATTTGTTGTGTTTATGCAGACTTTTATTTGTTGTATTTATGCAGATTTATGGCAAGAAGAGGAGTACCGAAACTTATTAACTCCGATACACGAAAACGTTTAAAACCGTTAATTGTATTATACATTATGAAAGGATGGTAAAGATTAAACGATGTTTGAGGAAAACTCTTGGGAAAGCTTTTCTTTCGTTCGATGAACTCCATACGGTGATAGTGGAAATTGAAAACGTGTTAAATTCAAGACCTTTGATTTATTATTCGGATGAGGATTGGGAAAAACCACTGACCCCTTCACATCTCTTGCATATGCGGAGAATTTTGTCATTACCAGATGTAGAGAGTTCCAGTGTGGTGAATTTAAAATTAGGAAATTCAGTGGTTACACGTCTAATGGCGAAGCTAGAGGACATGCTTGTCATGCACTGCATGACTAATGCTGTTCTGGAATATCACTGTTATTTGAAAATTCCACCAGTCAATTGTTCTGCAAAAAGAAGCCCTCCGTACAATGATAAGGTTTATAATAAAAAGCCGTTTAATTTTGTCCTTACTGATGACTTTAGTTGACTCTGGATGCTTGGAGTCAGAGCTGAATATGGGTTGTATTCGATCAGTGGTAACATTTGCAAGTCATTATTATAATCACGTATGTCATGCACTTTTGATAACTACAAGACTAAAATGATGTCATAGCAAAATAGAGTGCTTTTATTGGGCTAATCTATAGCTAAACACCAATGAATGCTCGGAACGTCACCCCCTAGGCAAGTGGTATCGTGCACTTTGCAGAATGCGTGATTTAGTAATTGAACGAAAGCACTGGGTACTAACTTGTGATTTTCGATCAAGCCTAACTGTAATCAAGAAGCTATACAAATTATATTCTATGTTATCTGTTATGGCTCAGCTACATGCGCAAGCACTTGTCCCAAATAGAGATGTTGTATCAGAATAAATCCTTAAATCTTTCTTGGCTAGTGGTGCTGCTGAACAATGGTTAATTGTTCAACAGAATCGCCCCCAACTGAAGCTTGATATTCAAAGTCATGGGAGAGCATTTCATCAACAGTGGCATGAAAGCAAGATTGGTTGTGTGGAATTGAAGTAAGGCAAGGTCTGTTTTGCTGGCCGTGCGTACTTTTTAAATCTGGAGTTTCTTCTACATGGACCATAGTAGGTTATAAAAACATGTATAGATAGGTGCATGGCTAGAATCTTTCGAATATGAAAAACGGATATATCTCATGATGCTTTTCCTGCATGAAATTTAATACTCTTTCAGAATCTGCTTGTCACCACGTGATCATATGGTGGGTGTGGCAAGGCGTGGCCAAATTACGTCACTCGCTCTTTTCAGAGGGATTTTGTCCTTAAAAATTGAAAATATTAGCCAAACTGGGCAGTCTACTGACGAATTTTGTCCTCTTTCCAATTTTGAATGTTGACAGCTGGTTTACGTAAAGGGCGTGGCAGGGTGTGGTCACCTGACGTCAATCTTAGATCCTAACGATGATGTATGGGAAGTTTGTTCACTCGCTCAAAAATTGCGAATCTATTTGGGTGGAAAAAGGAAAATTACGTTTTATCAATCGACAAGTACATCAATATTTTATCAGCTAAGTCAATAAAGAAATTTTGTGGAAGCTCTTGCCTCTTTCCTTGATAACAATAATGGAAGGCGGATGACTTTAACTGGTGTTGGTACAACCCACGATACAACAGAGACAATTAATCAGCCAACACTCCCTGGAGAAGTAGAGTACCAGTTGTTTGAACCCACAGAAGAACGATACCTAGGCATTGATGATGATGATCAAATTGATTACGGAGATTACAAGATTGGGAAACCAAAAATTCCCCTCATTATCAATGAGTATATGCCAGAAGATAAAAGTGAGCCTGAGGGTAGACTTGGCAAAGACTTTGCATGGGCTCTGGCTGCCTCTTCAAGCAACCAGAGAGGGATAAAAGGGCACGAGGTTCTTGACTTAGACAAGATTGAAGATGAAGAGGTGAGAAACGATTTTGTTGGTTCGTGGACTGCCTTTAACAAGAAGGCAACATCAGTCGAGATAACAAAATCAAGAAATGAATACCTTTCCACCATTCCCCATCCTCCAGATGATAGCAATTACAAGTACTACCTTGATTACATTATTGATTTAGCTGACAGTCTTCATCTCGAGCACATTTCCGTGCATTGCGACCAAGCAGTTTTTCACAAAATGTCAGAAATCATATGGAAGGAGTTAGGGAAGTACAACAAGATAAAATGCTTGATGGGAGGTTTTCACATTCTCTTAGTGTGGCTGAAGGTCCTTCCTTAACAAGCAGTATGGAGCTTTGGGATTTCGTGATTGGTGATGTCAAGCAAACATCATTGCAGAGGGCTCAGCAGATCAAGCAGCCGAAGGTCGGCACTATTCCCGATCTATGCATCTTCACAAGCAATCATTGGAAGCCCTACTCAGGTTCAAGGCGTCACAAGTTAACATTTCTCAGACCCTGCACAAAGAGCTGAACGTGCTAAAGTCAAAACCATCAGCACATTCATTGGAAAGAGTCACCTCATTCCCTGATTTCAACTAAACAACAGCTGAAATGCTGCAGAATAGTGGAACAATGGGACAGCTTGTTGGAATGTATGTCAGAAATGTAAGTGCCATGCTTTCTTTTGTTGCAAGCTTCAGAGAGAGAAATATGGAACTCCATCTCCAAGCTTTGCAGCATTTCTTTCCCCTGCTATTTGCCTTCAATCATACCAACTATTTGCGGTACTTGACATACAGCCATATTGTTTTGTCAAAGTTGAAAACAGATGGCCCAGATGCATACGATGACCTCTTTCTATATGGCCCTGGAGTGAGCCTAAGCGGGGACGAATTTTCAAGCATTCCAGAAGATTTAGTGACAGAAATTGGTCCTAATCGTGAGAGCAAATTACGCGGGGCCCAATGAGAGGTGGCTACAGCACATTACCTGAAGCTGTTGATAGATTCCACAAGAACTCCCACAAACTGGCGAAACTGAAGAAGCATGTAAAGGATCGTCTTCATGTCAAAACCACAAGTACTCACAATGAAACATCTGCAGGAGCAAAGACAAAGCATGAAATGCAAGTAGTGAGTTTGATTGAAAAATTACAGACATACTATACCAATTTGAAGGATAAGCACACAGTCTTTCGACAGGGATTGAGTTGGAACCAGCCATAGTCGATGGACTAATTGGAGCAAGGTCAGTTGGTGAGGAAGTGCATCGCATGTTTTACACAGACCCCCTGTTGTTATCTGAAGTAGATTTTGTTGCGCTAATAAAGAGGAGCACGATAAAAACGGGCCTGGAAAAGAAAAGGAGAAAGGCAGCAATAGCTTTATCAGTTTTGAAAGAAGATTGTCAGGCACTTGGTATGATTGTGGTGAAGTGTCATGACAAGCGAGAGGCATTTTCACATTGCCTAACAAAGTATCCTCTGGTACTATCGACACCAGACAGCAAGTTATACCAGCCTGGCTCTAAGTCAAAGTTCACAAAATACTTGATTGAGCAAGCAGAAGCAGTGATGGAGTCTCCTCCTTGTCAGGTAACATTCATCTACGATGGGATGGCTATAATTAGAGCATCAAGTCATGCTGCAACACTGGGCCAATGCATGTCTGACCAGCTGAAAGCATTCACACCCCTGCATCTTGGTATGCTAAAGAAACTGTCGTAGTATTTGACAATCACATGGACGATCTGGAATTTTCCATCAAGGAAGCAGAGCGGCTTGAAAGAGGTTGCAGTCCAAGGGTTCATCTTGGATCAAATGATCAACAAATGATGGGGAGCAAAGATTTCCAGCAGTTCATGCAAAACAAAGAAAACAAGTACGAGTTGATCAAACGATTCAATGATTTCATTGAGCATCCAGAAGCAAGAAATCATCTCAAAGTTCCTCTGATGATAAACCATAGAAACATAACTAAAAGGATCACTGTCGGAAATATAGACTACATGACTCATGTTTATTATAACTTTGATTGACGTGATTCGAACTTCCGTTTAGCTTCAAACTGCGAACCCTCGTTTTATCTTTTGTTTCAGTTAATTAAGCGTTCTGTTAGTTGTTATGCAGTCGTGTATGGTCCTAGGATATTAGTACTTCTTACAAGCAATATTTTAATAATCACCAGGGATGACGTTGATGTCACAGTCGAATGCAATCACAAGGAGGCAGATACTCGGGTAGAACTTCATGCCTTCAATTCTGAGGGTCCCATCATAGTTAAAGCCAAAGATACGGATATTCTTATCCTGATGATATATGCCTATGCTTTGAAGAAATCAGAGGCTATCTGGTGCATGCAAATTGATCACAATAAGTTTGTGAATGTTGGAAAGATTGCCAAGTTTTTCGATGAATCCACATGTTTGCAGCTACCAGCTTTTCATTCTCTGACAGGGTGTGACACCACAAGCTACTTTTATCACATCTCAAAGACATCAGTATTTGAAAAAGCAAGAAAAAACAAGTCTCTCTACCTACTTGAGCAGTTGGGAAATGAAAGAACATTGGATGAAGATGGAGAGGCTAGTATCACCAAATTCATCCATGAGACAATATACAGCGGACAGCGAGGTAACGACCTTGTAACGACGAGAATTCGGCAGTATGACACACTGCGAGTCAAGACAACACAGAGTATTATACCAGATCCAGGAAGTATAAAACATCTTATTCAAAGAGCAAATATGGCCACATACTACCTGAAGGCTTTCAGCTCTCCTGTTATCGAGAAGATTAATCCATGTGAAAATGGCTGGCTGAGAGAAGAAAATGGCCAGCTGAGAGAAGAAAATGGCTGTTTGATTCCTCTCTGGTACCGTGGGCCACAAATGCCTGCAGATATACGGGCTGTACGGAGAAGAGGGGAATGTAGACATGAAGAGCTTCAACAAATAGACTGGCAAGACATCAGTCTAGAATTTTCAGATAACGAGAATGGCCAAGAAATGTTAGCTGAAGAGGGAAATGATTTCGTAGGTGAGCAGTATGCAAGTTCAGAAGAAGATGTTTGGCAAAACTTCGATTCAGAGAGCGATGGATATTACAGCAATGACCCAGAATATCTACGATGACACTATATGCAACATTGAAACGGTAGTACTCTTTTAGTTCACGAATAATTCCCATTTCCCCAATGTCAAGATAAAATTGGCTTACCCTGGGTATCAATTACCGGAATCCTATACTAAAACGAGTTAACCATTAATGTTATCATCACACATTGTCATATACAAACTAGTGATGCAGCTTAATAAGCACTTATATTTCGGTACAAAATTTACAATCTTTGATAAAGTAAGCAAATTCTCCATACATTATCGTTAGAATATAACAATGATGTCAGGTGACCACACCCTGTCACGCCCATTGCTTAGCCATCTTTTAACATTCACAATAAGAAAGGGGACAAAATTCAACAACGGAATGCGCGATTGGGCTGGCATTTACAATGTTTACGGACATATTCCCTTTCAAAAGAGTGAGTGACGTCACATGGCCACTCCTAGCCACACCCACCAAATAATCAAGTGGTGACAAGCAGATTCTGAAAGAGCATTAAATTTCATGCAGGAAAAACATCACGAGATATATCCGTTTTTCATATTCGAAAGATTCAAGCCATGCACCTGTCTAGTAAGGTTTCCTATCAGATTCCTAGATCTTTTTTGATGTGAACTCAGACGGATCACCTCCAGCCATCTCTATTGTTGTGAAGCTTGGAGGAAATATGGAGACACACTAAAAGATAAACTAATCATGCAAACCTATGATGGAGCATCAGTGATATCTGGCAGTATTTCTGGGCTTCAACACTTCTTCGTGAGGACTAACCTTTTGCTTACTTTTTCTATTGTGCTGCTCATCGACTGAATCTTGTCTTATGTCAGTCAGCTTCATCTATTTTAGTGAAGGTATTTGTTTTGCAAATTTCTCTGCTTTTAGCCAGGGACTGGCTATTTGCAGACTGGGGGCGTGGGGGCGTCACTCCCCCAATATTGTCAAATTTGCAAAATAGTTGGTCAAAAGGCAGCCATGCTGGAAGATAGTGGGCAATAGTAATTTCTGTGATCTTATTTTTTTGAGTAGCGATAGTTGGTCAATTGGTCAAAACGCCCCCCCCCAACAGAAGGTGTTTGGCACATCACTGCTTTTAGCTCATTTACAAGTATGAGCTCTAAAAGAAAGGAGATCTTTAGGAAACATGGTATTGAGATACTACAGCCTGAAGAAACACAATGGTTCAATCATTCACTTACAGTAGATGTGATTTTTAAAAACTGCTTTGCAATCTATAGTTGAAAATCCACAACCTTGAGATTATTTTAATCTTTCAATGTCAATTGGATTATCGCAGCAGCTTAATGGCTTTCTCTTTCATTTCTTAATTGCCCTTCTTAGCAAAATTTTGCAGCAATCATCTACTCTTTATATGATTATGTAGAACAGAAAAACAGATCTCTGGTATGGCATTGGAAAGATAGTTAGTTTTCTAGACATCCTTGGTGAGTTGAGGTCAAATATGTCCTATGATGAGTGTTTTGCTTCAGTAGTTCAAGTAGCTGGTGAGCCAGCCAAAAGCAAGGTCGGGTATGAGGCAAAATTATAGAAGACTTTTCTTTGAAGTCATTGATAAAGTTTCTGGTATGTTACAGGAGCAATTTTGGATTTTAAAGACTTTGCATTTCTAGATCTAGCTAATCCCCATTGCTTCATTAATTGGAAGAATAGTGTCCCTGCTGAGAAGTTGGAGCTATTGGAAAAGATATATGGCCTTCTCTTTAAACTTTCTATGCTTGAACAACAACTTTTGTTTATTCATAGAGATTCTGATTTCAATAAGGCAAGTTCTCAAGAGTTATTAGATTATATCAACAATCTCAACTTGTAATAATGTTTTTCAGAGGTTTTCAAACTTCTGTTATTAAATACAACAATTGCTATATCTTCCTTATCAGTAGAAAGGTCTTTTTCATGCTTGAAGAGAATTAAAACCTATTTGAGAAATAGGATGGAGCAAGAACTCCTTGCATGCTTGTGTTGAATATCTGTGCAAAGAGACTTATTGACAGAGCTAGAAAATAGAAGTCTGCTGCATCCCTTGATTTTAGATAAATTCACAGAAAAGCCAAGAAGTCTTAATTTTGTTTTAAAATAATCTTACAATTTTCTGATATGCCATAATCTTTCACAATATGACTTTGATTATCATATTATGTGCCAGATGGATTCTTTTTCCTAATTTGAATTATTCTGATAGAAGGAATCCAGTAGAATTTTTAGTAGAACATCTTATACTTGTTGATCACATTTTCCTTGTGCTTATCATTCAAGGAAGCTCCAATTACTCCCTTAT
>WIPJ01002972.1:29081-59097 GCA_018155075.1 Cassiopea andromeda | reverse complement strand
AAATGAAAAGACAATCTTGCTTGCCCAATGATCAAACAGAATAAAACAGCATGTCCCCGCGAGCATCAGGAAGAAAAGTAATACCGCAAGAGAACAGCCACCTTGTATCTGTAAAAAGAACAATTCTAAAATTAATTGTGAGTCGGCCATAGGACAACACCTTATTGCAAATCCGTAATGCGCCAAAACATATACAGACGACAATTTTCGGATCATTGGGCAAGCAAGATCGTCTTTCATTTAACTGTTTTGGAATCTGTTTACATCAAGACTCAAAACCCAGTCTTGTGTAGACAAAAAGAGTTTGTTTTCTCATTGGGACTCTTTAAGTAAACTATGTTAATAGATCCTAATTGGTCACACTTGGGGCCAATTAGACGCATCATAACACATTAACTGCATCTGGATATATATTTCGGTTTACCTTTAGGTCATTATCCGACGTTTTCATACTCTGATGAGTGTCGGATGAAAAAAGCTTTCAGTATGTCAAAATAATGTTGCCGCTTTTTCGTGCTGTGGTAAATAATTCTTCCTAAAAAGCTAATTTCTTGGCGAAACATGTTGCATTTTCTTGGTTTTAACTTCACTCCATTTTTGCTTAGATGTCTAAGGTCTCCTCTCAGATTGTCCAAATGACCATCGAGAGTTTTACTAAAAACAATGACGTCTTCCAAATAAGGGATACAAACTTCATCTCTTAAATCACCTAAACAGTTTTCTATAAACCTCTGAAATGCACCTGGAGCGTTTCGAAGTCCAAAGGGAATTCTCTTCCATTCATATAGTCCCCAGGGGGTTATAAAAGCAGTCAAAGGTTGGCTGTTTGCACTGACAAACCCTTGATGATATACTTTGCCCTGGTCCAAAACTGAGAACCAGGCATTTCCCCCTAAATTATCGAGAGTTTCTTGAATAAGTGGAATAGGATGACGGTCCAGAATTGTCTTTTGAATTAAAGCATGAAAATCAACACATAAGCGAAGTGATCGGTCCTTTTTTCTAACACACACAACAGGAGAACTGTATGGGGAAGTCGATTTACAAATGAAATGTTTTTTATTTAGAAGGTCTTCAATATAATCCTTTACCTCCGGGTATAGTGGTCTAGGCACTGCGACATAGTTTTTTTGCACCGGAATGTTATCTGTCAAATTAATAGTTAGCTTAAGATCAGGAACAATACCAATGTCATCATCATTTCTCGAAAAAGAGGTTTGTTCTTCGCACAACAGCTTCAAAGCGGATCTTATCTGGCCTTTAGTAAGTCCATCTAAATTTGTCTGCTTAGCATGACTTTGAATGTCTCCAATAGGTTCAGAGTTTACAACATCCTCTTTCAATTTCACATCTAAAGGGGTCACAGATTGTACTAACTGTATTCGGCCAAGAACTGTGTGTTTTGGTAAAACAATATCGTGTTTTGTAATGTTTTGAACTTGAAACTTGACAACACTAGTCTTTCCCGGTGTTAGCGAGAACAAGGATTCCAAAACAACAAGGTCATTAGGCAAATCTGGATTTTACTCAGGTTCGAAAATAACAGGAATCTCAGATGCGATTGGTCCATGATTAATCCTTCACGAAATCTGTGAACATCGTTCACGTTTAATCAAACATTGTTTCTTGTTTGTTCGAACAGTACAAAAAGCAGAATCATCGCTAGTGTCGATAATATCAAATAAAACATTTACATTGTCACGAGTCAAAGACGGGAAACCACATTCCAGTTCAGGACTAGTAATTCCAGTTTCTACACATAGTTCGATCACATTATATCCATCAAGTGGCAACGAAATGTCTTCAGTTGTTATCAAGAATGGAACAAAAATCGGATCTTGTTCGTCTTTTAATTTAAAAGTCAACTCAATAAAACCTTTGTACGGAATGGGCGTACCATTAGCAGCAGTTAAGTCTAATTCACAATCTAGAAGTTCCGAGATATTTTTCAACTTTGCATTAGGGAAATGACGACGAAGAAAGTGTTCCGCAATAATATAAACTTGGGCACCTGTGTCCCATAATGCCTGGGTCAAAATTCCATCTAGCTTACAATCAATAGTACATCTTTTCCAACAAGTTTTGCAATTTGCGACGATTGGTTCGGAGTTAGATGCGTTTCGAAAGTTGAAGGTTTTACGTTCTGACATTTTGCTTAAAGTTTGAGCTGCATTGCAAATAACCTTATGACTATGCCAATGCTTCTTTTGGCACGATTTATTACAGTACTGAACAAGATTGCATCCACTACATTTCCACACAGTTAAACCTTTTGAGAAGTCCCACAAAAACTACAACATTGAGGCTTAGTCACTTCGCCGGTTACTCCGCGTCCCCCTGGAATAACGGAGCCATGTTTCCCTGATTAATGACAGGACAACGTAAACGAAAGTTTCCGAGCTCCCTGCATTGAAAACAATGGGTGCACTGTTCTGGTGTACCATTTGAATGACACTTTTGGCAACCTGCAAGACGACGATAACGAGGGGGCCCACTGTGCCCACCTTGCCACCGACCGCATGACCTACTCGCAAACCTGGGTGGTAAATTGCCTCTAGGGGTAGTCTTAACGTGATGCACAATGTCAGCTAATTGCGTTTTGAGTTGCTGAATTTCCGCGGTTAGTTTGATCATTTCATTTTCAGTTGAAGCTGCTTGCGCCTTTGCCGTTTTGCTGCGCTCGCTCGTAACTCCAATCTTCGTTTTTCGTTCTTGTTGTTTTGTTTCCAGCTCATTGACATTTTTCATCAGTTCATCACCCGTTATTCCGCTTGTCCTCAAGAAAGGGCGAAGATTGGTAACAAGGTTCTCGTCACGAAGGCCCGATTCAAAAGCTTTCAAAAAAGATTTCTTTACTAGTTGCGTGATGTACTCTGCTTCGACACGCTCTTCTTTTGAAGCGAAAAACACTCGGTTGCCTGCATCCAAAAGATGAAGTAAAAACTGTAGGGCGGTCTCCTTCGGCTCTTGAATTGCTGTCACCATTGATTGGAAAATATCAGCAGCTGCTTTCTCTTGAAAAAAGACGAGCAAAATGTAGCGCAATTTCTTTAACGAGCGTTGCGGCAAAGTTAATATATAGTTACGTAAACTTCTGAGGTGAAATAGCTTTAATAACTGCATCACAAATGTATCTGAATAGCCCCTTTCTAACCCCGAGTCAATCTGGTGAATGAGAGATACGTAGGTTAATTTCTCTTTATGTACTGGCTCACCAATTTGACCAGATATTTTAAATTCTCTAACTAGCATTGAAGGTTCTTCTTTAACTAATTTCACTGTATTGGCTGCGACAGTACTTGTTAGATCAGAGTGATCATTTTCCGAAACTTTTCCCTTTCCGGCTCTTAATTGTTCTAAAAGGGTTTTCTTTGCAATATCGGATTCTAGTTGCAATTGCCTTAATTCTTCAAGCTTTTTCTCAATAGTTAAAACTTCCATTTGGACTATAAGTTCTTCTTCAGATCGTTCTAGCGGGGGGAGGTGTACTATTTATCTTAGAAATCGCATCACGTAAAAGTATGTGCACATCAAAAATATCATCTGCGGTAGATAGAGTGTTCTCAACATAATTTCTAATTATTTTAACGAGTTCAGATCTACTTTTATCATCGACAGGATCTTTTACTTCAAAATAACCATATAGTTCTACCAGTTTGTCAATAGCCTGCTTGCAAATAAGCGAATCGAGTTCTAATTGTAAATCTTTGATCTGAGACATTTCAGCATTATACAAATTTAACTAAATAGCCCGGAATATAAAACTCTTCATACACTCTCCGCCCCACAAAAGCAAAAATTGCACAACAAAGTTCAGAAGATAACACTTAGCTGGGAGGGGTACGGTTAGTACAACCTCGGCCTTTGTAGTAGCCTGCGGCAAAGGTACGGCAAAATGGAATGGTATCGACAACAAAATCTGCATCACAGATGAAAACAAGCTGGAAACTTGCGTAGCATCGTAGAGAAGAAAACTCAGTGGGCGCCAAATGCAACTTTTGTTTCTACATGGGCCAAGGCTGTCCCGTGTGTTGCGGGTTCAGTTCTCTTACTCATGCTTTACTAAGAACACTTTTAGATAAGAACACAACTGAACTCTTTATTACTGCAAACGATGACTACGAACAACAACAAACTACTAAAACAGAAACGACAGATTCATAAAACAAATAAGATTCACAGTTGTCAATTAGCGAAAGCAGTCAATGTTTTAATTAACTGTCACTGTATGGTGCCCCTCTAATTTTCTTTTACTGTTTGGCATCAGCGGTTCCCATCATGAACCCTACACGTACTTTGAATATTTGCAGTAAAACAGACAAGTAAATTTCTCTATCCATCAATAGTTCTACAAAATATATCATTCACAGCTTCCCCTTTTATCACTAAAACATGATCTACTTTGTCCGTGTCAAAAATTTCATAGACTCTGGCAGACTTCACAGTAGTCAACTGAAGTGCTATAATCACGCTTTAGCTTTTTGCTCTCACGAGCTACCATTTTAGATCCCCATAGAATAACTATGCCACGTGACGGACCCAGCATTCTAGCCCTTTTATTTCTATGGCTACGACCTGAGCTGGGAACCTAGACCAGGGGTCTCCAAACTACGGTCCACGGGCCAGATGCGGCCTGTTGGGCCTCTCAATCCGGCCCGCAGAGACACTTAAGAAAAAATATTATTAAACAAAATAAACTTTGTGCAGAAAGTTTACGTTATGACGCAAGCCAACTAGTAAGAGTGGCTTACGTCAATTTTTGTCCCAACTTCCTACTTCCGTTTCAAGCACATTGCGAAATTTAAATTGCTGAAGGATAACGTGGAAATTTTTTATATTTCAATGCTTCATAATGGCCGATAAAAGAAAAAGAAAAGTAGATGATGAATGTCGGTGATTTCAAGAAGAGTGGAGTGTAAAATACTTCTTAATCGAATCTGCGAATAAAGCATTGCGTGTCATCTGTCATGAGAGTGTTGCAGTATTGAAGGAGTACAATTTGTGCCGCCATAACTAAGAAAGAAGTCACACCGAACGCTATAATAACAATAGAAGGGAGAGCAATAGAGCAAGTTAAGAAATTTATATACCTTGGACATTTAATAACAGACAATGGGAAATGTGATAGTGAAATAAAAAGACGAATATAAATAGCAATGGGAGCTTTTAACAACATCTCAAAAGTCATAACATCAACAAAAATAAGTACATCAACCAGATTGAGACTAATAAAATGTTATGTGTGGTCAACACTTTCTTATGGTGCAGAAACCTGGACAATATCAAAAACACTTGCTGGAAGAATAAGCGCTTTTGAAATGTGGACGTATAGAAAAATGCTAAGACTTTCATACACTAAACATAAAACCAATGAAGAAGTTCTAGACATGTTAAGTACAGAAAAGCAATTGTTGTCTAACATTGTCAAACGAAAATGTCAATATATTGGTCACCTAATCAGACAGGATGAGTTACAACGTCAGCTGCTTGAAGGAAAGATCAATGGCAAGCGCAGCAGAGGAAGACCAAGAATTACACGGATGGATAACATAAAGAAGTGGACTGGAAAATCATATGGAAATTTGATAGAAATAGCAGAAGACCGTGAAAAGTTTAGATTCATGACAGTCAACGTGCTAAAAGTATTGGACACACTATGATGATGATGATGATTACCAAAGCAAACACCAGGGAATCTATTCACAATTTGAAGGAAATATAAGTGAAGAGAAACTTGAAAAGTTAAAACAGTCCATTAATTCTCAAAGATCAATTTTTACAAAAGCTTCAAAACAAAATGAGTCGATAACAAGGGACTAGTTTTAATGTGGCTTATATTCTCGCTAAAAATGGCAAGCCTATTACAGATGGTGAGATAGCAAAAAACTGTTTGCTAGAGATTGTGGATGAACTTTGTCCGGAAAAATCAAATGTTATTAAAACTATAACAATGGGTGCCAATACTGTTGCCAGGCGAATTGGAGACATGAGCACAAACCTAATGGAGCAAATTGCCAGCCATGCTAAGAATTTTTTGCATTTTTCTTTGGCAATGGATGAGTCAACGGACATGTGTGGCACCTCCCAGTTGCTAATTTTCAATCGAGGTGTGGATGCCAATTTAAATATCACTCAAGAGTTGGTTTCATTGAACAGTATGTACAACACAACGACTGGAGAAGACTTGATGAGAGAAATACAGAAAACATTTGAACAATATAGTTTGGATTGGAATGGACTGAAATGCTTAGCTATAGATGGGGGAAGAAATATGTGTGGTGTGAAGAAAGGATTGGTGAGAAAATTAAACAAGTTTGTACTGAAAAAGATATATCAGAACCAATGTTTCTAAATTGCATAATACACCCACAAGCTCTTTGTGCTAAGTATGTGGACATTAGCTGCGTGTTGGACCCTGTAACAAAAATGGTGAATTTGATAAGATTACATGGGCTGAATCACAGACAGTCCAGGGAAATGTTAAGAGAGACTACGACAGAATCTATTGGCATGCCATATTACACTGCAGTAAGATGGCTAAGTTGTGGAAAAGTGCTGTCAACGGTTTGAGCTAAGAAAGGAAATTGCTGAATTTCTTGCAGGAAAAGGGAAGCATCAAGCATTATTGTCTGAAAAACTTTGAATATGTAAGTTGGTTTTTGCTGCAGATATCACTGACCATATCAATAGTTTAAATCTGAAGCTACAGGGAGAAAAAAGCCTCATTAGTGATTTTTTACACATCTAAAGGCCTTCAGGCACAAACCATACCTGTTCCTGAAACAAATTCAGGTTATGAATTTAACACATTTTAAAAACTGTACAGAGGCTATGGTAGACGCTAACACAGATTTTCCACTTTCATTTGCTTGTGGCATTATTGAAGAGCTTGGAGATTTGCTGATTTGCATGCAAAAGAAGATGAGTTGAGACTCTTTCGACATCCATTTGAAGTGAATGCAGCTGCATGTCCAGACAGTTTACAATTAGAAGTGATTGAGCTACAAGCAAATGACTTGTTGAGAGATAAATTTAAAGAAGGGTTTGTCCAATTTTACCAATTTTTACCTAAAGAGAACTATCAAAATTTGAGGCATTTTGCTGCAGGACTGCTTTCTATGTTTGGCACCACATACCTGTGTGAAAAAACTTTTTCTAGAATGAAGTATGTGAAATATAGTTATAGAACAAACATGTCAGATGAAAATCTGAGGGCTCTTCTAATGCTTGGGACCTCAAACCTGAAGCCAAACTTTTTCACAATTTTGTCATCAAAAAGCCAATTTCACCACTCACATTGAGAAAACTGAACAGGCTAATTGTCATTTTGTTATGATATTACTTTTGGTTGAAATTTAACCTTTAAATTTTGAATAAATATTTTCTTAACTAATGAAGCTTGTGTTATGTACTTCGTGTTATTAAAATATTCGCTCTTTGACCAGCAGTACACGGTTCGTCGGCCCTGAACATGCTGAATGAAAGTTCATGTGGCCCTCTAGCTGTAAAGTCTGAAGTCCCCTGGTCTAAGGTGTTTGCAAACTGTAGGCCAGTTAAATGAGGGAAATTGCCAACATCCACGCGCGATGAAATAGGCGAACATATAGCTGGTGTACTTAGTGCTACTATCGGAATTATTTCGTTTTTACTTCAAGATTTACTGTAACGCATTCACAACCTTTTTTGAATAACCTGCTGAGCCAAACGTATTTAAATTTACCGTTTCCTTTTGTTCAACATTTAGAGAGAGTATGCACTGGTATTTTCTCGTTCCAATCTTCCTCAGACACAAATGCCTTCGCTGTTTGTAGCAAAACGTTTGTCTTTCGCTTTACCGTTGACGTTGTGAGGGAGTTCCTTTCACTTTCTGGAAGTGTAGAGCAATCGTCTTGGCTGGTCTTCTGGCAAAATAAAGTGTTATGTTTTCAGTTAGCTAAGGTTCCCAAAGTGCGTTCTGCGGAACTTAGCGGTTCCATAACAGACTGAGTGGGGTTCCGCGAAAAACTTTAGGAAAAAACATTAAAATGCATATTTATACCTAAATCACTCATTATGCTTTACTGTGCATAACTTATTTTCCCTACCCTCTGATTGGTCGACACGGAGAATCCGTCATCTGATGACGCTCAGCGTGCGCACAGCGCCTCGATAGATGATTACATCTTGTGCGTGCTTAACATTTCTACGTTTCTAGCTTAGGTTTATTTAAAGTCTTTGCAGCAGTCTGATTCACTGCCACCGCGTGCACACCGAAGAAGCTATGACAAAAAATGCGGTAGAAGGTGTACAATTGGAAGCTCATGGACCAAGCAATTTGATTGTGACAACCGGAAAGAAACGGAAGTATATTGAAAGCTATCTCGCTTATGGATTTGTTCAATTTGGTGATAATTTGGAGCCAAAAGCACAATGTATTGTGTGCCACAAAATATTGTCAAATACGTGTCTAGCACCTGCGAAGCTCTCGAGACATTTGAAAACTGTGCATTCCGAGTACGAAGGAAAAGATATAACTTTCTTTCAAAGGAAGTTGGATACGCTCAAAAGTAGCCAGGCGGTAATGGCAAAGATTATGAAAGGAAACACTGAAAATGCAGCAGAAGCGTCATTCCAGGTAAGCTATCGCATAGCTCAGACAGGGAAAGCTCACACAATAGCTGAAACTTTAATAAAGCCGTGTGCCATGGAGATGGTGCGATGTATGCTGGATGATGAAAGTGCTAAAAAAATTGATCTAATTCCATTGTCAAACAATACTGTGAAACGACGCGTTCAAGCAATTGCCGACAATATTGAGGAAGAATTGATCTTCAAGTTTAGGCTCCTGTGATGCCTTTTCACTACAACTCGATGATTCCACAGATGTAGAGGGTTTATCTATTTTGCTGGTGTTTGTGCGTTATATACTTAGTGCAACAGTTGAAGAAGATTTACTTTTATGTAAATCATTGGAGAGTCATGCTAGCAGAGAAGAGATATTTAACTTGCTTGACGATTACATCAAGAAGCACAACATTTCTTGGCATAAATGTAATGGTGTTTGCACCGATGGTGCTGAGGCTATGGTCGGAAAATTCTCTGGAGCAGTGACACGAATAAAGAGTGTTGCAACAGGATGTACTAGTAGTCACTGTATTCTTCACAGACAGGCACTTGTAGCTAGAAATATTCCCCTCCCCTTAAAGCTAGTTTTGGATGATGCAGTGAAAATTGTTAACTTTGTTAAAACGTGACCTCTACAATCACAATTGTTCAAAATCTTGTGTAATGAAATGGGCAGTCACCATACAGCTTTACTATTGCACACTGAGGTAAGATGGTTGTCATGCGGCAAAGTCGTTCTTCGATTATTTGAATTGCGAAACGAGCTATCTGTTTTCCTCAACACACAGAAGTTTTCACTATCTAGCCATTTATTAGATTCAGCTTGGCTTCAATTTCCTTCCTAATGATTTCCACAATATAATCCATTTTCCAGGTGTCTTCTGATGTCTTTTGTGCTACTTGTAAGGCAATTTCGGTAGGCATTATTGACATGATTACTGGTATGAGAAGGCTTCCAGATTTCTCTGATGATACTCCTAAGCTTTCAAGTCCTCGAATATGAACCATGATATTGTCATATATCGATCTTAGTTGGTTTGTTTTCCCATTTGGATATGATTGCAGATTGAGTAATTCTTGCATATGGGCACTTATGATTTGTTGCGATTTCCAAATTTCGATTGTAGGCCTTTTCGTAGTTTTCTTCAATAATGTCTAAACCTTCCAAAGCTTTAATACGGGACCTTCCAGTGAGTTTGCTAGATAGGTTAGCTTATGGACCCCTGTTAAACATTCACTGCTTTTGAAAGCACTTTTTTAAAACTTTGCAAAAAGGGCTGAAATTTTGTAATGTTCCCATTAAATTGTGGTAGATCGAGTTTGGGAGGTGTAATCCCTGTTACGTTACCTCTGTGTGAGTTGACACTTAAATTTAAGTCATTCGAAAGTAAACTATTAAATATTTCTGACCTTGTCCGTATACCTTGAGGGGTGCTTGCTTGGTCCGATTGTTCTTGGGCCTTTACCTCACAAATGCCTTGAGGTATGCCTACTTGCTCTGTTTTTACTTAATCGTGCATCGCAGATATGCCTTGAGGGGTAGTGACTCGTTTCATTCGATGTTATGCGATCGTTTCGTTTCTTAAATTTGTCCACACTGTCTTCTCACATGCATCTATATTTGCTAATATTTCATGAATCCGTGTGGCAACATCAGTGGATTCGTGAACTTTGCTTGTAATATATCAATGATTGGGCATTTTTTTATTATTTCTTCGTCAAGTTTTGCTAAAAAGCCATGCTTCTATTGCAATGCTTTGGCGATTGATTTCAACTTAAGAAAAGTCTCATCTTTTGAACAGTTATGTTGTTTTTTGTAATCTCTCATTAAGGCTTTTCAGTCTTTATCAAATCGCGTGATTTGGCCACGGTACCCTCCTCGAATTGCTCGAAGCCGTCTTAAATTGTCAAACACCTCGTCTCGAGTTTCCGTGCTCTCTTCCTTTTCCGGCATCTTTCTTCTCTTTTCCGTCTGTATCCTAAATTTATTCTCAGTGCCCCACGTTGGGCACCATATTTTGTGTACTAAAACCTCGTACAAGTGAGTTCTTTAGGCAGTGAGAACGACAGCTTTTTGTTTTCTTGCAAACATATATACAAACAAATTTATGACTCCATCTACAGATACTTAACTCAATCTATCTCAATGTGACTTATGAGTTCCTTTCCTATATCCACTTAAGAATACGTGATTGTATTGATTGACACTAAATGGAAATGATCTTTAACCAATACGCGTAAGATAGCTTCACAATAGTTCATTTTTTGGAACTGTTTGACTTTTTCGAATAATTCAGATCTGGCAGCCCTGATTCGTCTAGCAAAAACTGCAGCACTGTTACCTTTGTGCAAGAAATTCCAAGCAAATTTGCATTAGTCAGAGCTCAAGTTGTAAAATATCCCCACAAATTCAAGAAAAATACCTATTTTTGTGATTTCTTCCGTATGTTGTCTGTACAACCTACGAAGTTATGACAGTCCCTGAAATAGGTAGAGATACCTATGTGTGGCAACCCTGAAAGTGATGCATGTCCAAGTGTTTCATTACATCCCCTTGTTCTATTGTTTACATAACTACCAATCAGGTTGAATGATTTCAAGATAGCTTTGTAGGGGAACCTCTAGTGGAGCTTGAAAACATGATTGAAATGATCAACTTGGGCGGAAGCACTAGTGGGATTTCATAAAAAGTCTATTATCCAATGAAAATGAAAGGATAATTAGTGCTCATTCATAGCACGAGCACTAGTGAGCAATTGTGGATGAACAGGAAGTCATCTAATGCTAACTTTTAGCGGAAGAGCGGTGTTCGCACAGTGTCAAGAGGGTTGAGGAAGCACTAAGAGCTGATTTATGCGTCGCACTTAACTCGACTCGAATCAATTATATAGCCCAGATAGAACCTAAGTGTCTATTTTATTCATGAAAATGCGACGTAGAAATGCAATATTTTAATTGAGTCGACTCTAAAGCCTGGTTCACATATAGCCGTAACATGCCGGCGACTGCCGCCGGCACTGCTACTACGGTATGCCGCAGGCAGTTTATTCCTTATGTGAACATTTTGCCCCCGGCAGCCGGCGGCAGCCTGCGGTACCGTGAAGAAAGTTGAGCTTTGCTGTTACGGTACCGCCGGCAAGGCAAAAATCTTATGTGAACATCGTGCCTGCGGTTGCCTGCGGCATCTATTGTATGCAAATCGTCATGTGACGATGGTTGACCAATAAATACTTAACAATTTAACAGTCTCGTGTCATCTTTCGTGTGTTCCTAAAAATAAAGATGGCTGTAGCAGCTACTAGGCAAGAAGAAATTGAAATAAAAAGCCATGTTGATACGAAGCATTGATGAGATGCATCCAGTACTACCCTGTAAGTTACGATAGACAATCATGTCGTATGCTTTGCTGAAATATTGGAGAACCTACATATTTTTCTTTGTTTCAACTTTTACGAGGTTAATTTTACAAACGCGTAGTAGGTCACAATTAATCCACAGTGAGTTGCTAACAAAAGTTGCCTGTCAGAGCAGACCCCATATTTCTGCAGTGCTTCGGCTTCCCGCGAGAAAACAACAGAAAGCAACAGCAACAAAGAAGATTCAATAATGAGTGCTTGACTACCGGCATGGTTACCGGCAAAAAAATGTATTTGTGAACATCTCGCCTGAGGCAGCCTGCGGTACATGCACCTGCGGCAGTCGCCGGCATGTTACGACTATATGTGAACCAGGCTTAACATTAAGTGTGAGTCAAATTCATGATGCCCACTCGCATTATGCGACATAAGTTCGGGTTTGATTTATACGTCGCACTTAACTCGACTTGAATCAAATACCAATCATTCCAGTCCAACAATTTGACGACTTGCACATACGCAGTTCAGAATTTTTAGTAAGCTGAGGTTACCTCCTTATCGGTTACGTGTTAAGTTCTTTCCGGTGTATTGTTCTTTGATCTGTTCCGCACGTTTTTCTTTCCTCATAGATCTTGGATGATCGTTGAGCTAGGAACATGAAATTAGTCGATCTGCACTGTTTATCTCTTACCAAAGCACCCAAGAGTAATATCGTACCTTTGCTAGCCTATAGTAAGTTTCTAGAACTTAATACAACCACAAAAGATTTGATATTATTACTATGTGATGTATTAACCTTTTCCATGATAATAAAGTACCCCATTCAAAAAGGCACCGTTTGTCTTCACATTCCATTTTGGTTAAGGGCAAGCAACGTTCATTCCCATTGAACCCTCGTGACAGGCGCCCTTGCTGAAATCAACCGTGCAATTGATTCGAGTCGAATTAAGTGCGAAGTATAAATCAACCCTAAGCCAGTTTTCGACAGTCATTTGATACCGACGCACAAGCTGCTTTGCAAGAATGAGTCATTCTTTCATGTGAAAACATGCTTGGACAATAGGTATAGCTTTGTCTCAGCTGCAAAGCATATTGTTTTTAATAGGCCGCAAGGAAAATTCTCAGCAAATTTCGTCTTGTTTGCGTTCCGTGGCCACACGTGTGAGCAAACATAAAATAAGTACGCATGATAATAGCCCAATTAACTATTGATAATTCCGTTAATTAACTTATCCCTACATTTTCTTCAAGTTTCGAGCCAGTATTTTCAATTTGAAAACAACGACTCCTAGGCAATACACTGCGCTTCAGTACGGCATCCAGTTGATTGCACAAAGGTATGCTGTAGTATCTGCAATATTGTATTTGTCTAGTACATGACATCAGAAAAGTACATATCGACGCTTAAAGACCAATTTCGCGCTATTCACATTAACTTATTTTTACACGAATTACCAAAACTAAAATAAACTAAAATAAACATCATAGTCATAATGGTCGCGTTAGATTTATTGTCAGCTCATCAAATACATTGTCAGTTGTTTTTTGAAGTGAACATGCGTTGGAAGTTCCCTAATGCTTAAGAGGATTTCCTTCCAGGTTTTAAGAGCTGAGTATGAAAATCCTTTCTTTGCATACTCTAGATTATACTTAGGAATCTGGATATTTCTGCAGAATCGTGTATTGTATCTGTAGTGGTGGGACCATATATTGAACTTGTTCCTATCTACGCTTGCTACATTTTGATATGAAAACTGTTATCTTAGCGCAAAGAAAATTACCAGTATTTTCGGTCTGAAGTTTTGAGAAATTTTCTCCTCCCCTATGTGATAAGGCAATAAATGTCCATCGCAGAGGTGCAATTCATAGACAGTTCGTATGGTTCTAAGAGCATTTTCTTTCAGTTTTTCATAGCTTCATAGCTTTTCAACATTTAGCCAGTATCAAAGCTATGCTTGTAGTTTTAGAATAAGAAAGAAAGTAATTTCTGGAAGCTCTTCACAACTAACAGGTATCGTCAAAGCTCCGTTCTGCCATGTTTTTGATAACAATAAATCCGCCGCTGCGCAATATTACCTACGGTGCCGCAGCGAAATTTTTTTCCGTATACCATCGATAGCATCCCAGTCCATCGAAAACATCCTAAATTTCCACGTGACCCTGATTTTCAGGTTGCTGTTGCAGTTTCCATTCTTTGAGTACTGAATGTTTGGCAAGAACTCAAGTTGACGAATACACCTCCAGACTCAGATTCTGATTTAGACTCAAATTCAGAGATCCTTACTTGAAAATGCAATTGTCTGTTTTCAACAGAAGTTGTTTTTCAAATCCCAACACCTCTTACCTATACAATGAGTGGGCTTTGCAGGAGAACGGAATTTGTCTCCTAAGTACACTTAGGCCTTCATAAGTTACGCCAAGAATAGGGCGGATCCAAAGCTGGACTTTTAGGGGGCCTTAAATATCTCTTTAATGTGAAAAGTTTCTTAATACTACTTTTTGGTAGGGCTAACATTGCCGTTTGGGGGGGGCCATGACCCTCGGCCTCCTGTATCCTCCCATTGCCAAGAAAAGGTATTGTTCTAACAAGGAAGTCAAAAGTGGCCTTTTCTCCACAGGAGATTTTTTATAAGGCTATTAAGATCTGAAAGCTGCTACTTAATACATTGAAAGGGGGCTTCTAAGAAAGCTCGGTTGATTTACATGCCACATATGTTATCCAGGCCTAAGTACTGTGAGTAGAAAAAAATGCGCTTTTCACTATTTGAAAGGTAAACAGCTATCTACGAGAGATTATTGCAAAGGCTATGCAAATAAGAAAGTAAATCGCATGGGTTTTCCAGCCGAACGGGAAATGTCCCCAATACATTGAACTCTTTCCCGGAGCACGGGATATGCACAAAATTTCACATTGGCTTGTAATCAGAAAGAATCGATGCCAAATGGACCCTATCACTTGTGTATATAACCCATCATATCATGCTTTATCCTATCCTCATTGCATACTTAATCTTTATCGCATACATTCTCCACTCTCCGGGAAAACCCCTCTCACTATATTGATATGCAGTTCTTAGATTTGAATAGCCTTAACATAAATCTCTTGGGGAAAACTATTTACATTTCATTTTTTTGTCAGATTTTAATAGCCTTAACATAAATCTCTTGTGGAAAAAAAGCTCACCTTTGATATTTCTTTTGACTTCACACTTTAGAAGAATACATTTTCTTGGCCTATCTTACGAAGGCCTAAGTGTTATTAGGAGACAAATTCCGTTCTCCTGCAAAGCCCTTTCGTTGTATGGATAAGATGTGTTTGGATTTGAAAAATAACTTCTGTTGAAAACAGACAATTGCATTTTCAACTTCACGTCTCTGAATTTGAGTCTAACTCTGAATTTGAGTCTGGAGGTGTATTCGTCAACTTGAGTTCTTGCCAAACATTCAGTACTCAAAAGAATGGAAACTGCAACAGCAACCTGAAAATCAGGGTCACTTGGAAATTTAGGATGCTTTCGATGGACTGGGATGCTTTCGATGGTATACGGAAAAAGAATTCGCGGTGCCGCAAGTTAGCAAATATCCTTTCCTATACACGCACTTTTTTGTAAGGATTTGCATGTGGGAACTATAAATAGACCTTAATACCTTGCTATTTCAAATGGTAAAAGAGTAGGAGGACTAAGGCCCCAGGCCTGGTCTAAGTCCGCCTACTCTTTTGCCATTTTCTATGCAGAATTGACGGATCTTTATTTTCAAAATAGATGTTTCTCTAAGAATAAGAGTGTGGCTCTAAAATTTTTTTCTCAGAGGGCATTGCCCTTTGACTCTAATTCTATCAACCAGCAAATTGCGGTTCAAATGCTCTGCTTTATTTGGCACGTACTTATAATGACATATGATTTATAGAATAAATAGTAAAAGTTGATATGGATAAATGACATAATTACAAATAATTGAATCTTGGGAATTTTATTTTTGAAAACAATAGATAGAGTGAGGTTTTGAGCATCGGTTTGAGAATTTATAGAATTTCAATCTGGCAAACCTGCAATGCGCGGTCTTTAAAAACATCAGTAAATATGTAGCTCTTCTTTGTCTCTAAAGGCCTCGAAGCTTCACCGTTCAAAATGTTAAAAGTTAGGAAGATGAACATTTTGGAAAACAATCATATTTGCCATTTTAATGATTATTGAAACATTATACTTATTGCTTCCTGAAAATATTAGGGTATTCAATTAATCCTTGATTGCCCTGACAGTACGCTACTGGTCTGAAGTGACCTGACGTATAAGACTTTGACTGTACGGAAGGAGGAGGAATTTCTACATTTCCAGATGAAAATAGTGTGTAATCTATTCAAATTTTCACCTATCGAAAGTCAACAAAAACAAAGAAATTCTCAACTATATACAGAAATTGCAAAGAGCCCCCATAGTTACCTAGCTAAGCAATACTTAGGGAGTGGTCATTGTTTATGGCGGGGATGGGGGCCGAAGAGAAAATATTTCATGTTCTACATAATTCTACAAATATCTAGAGCTAACATTAAATGAAGGGTTTCAGAATAGAAACACTATATAGAATTGAACCTAAACATCTTCACGAAGTTACTGCAAAATGTACAGGCTCCAATAAACTATAATACATTGCACCAATTTTGGGGCGGAGGTACATAAGCCTGAGGTTAAAAAGGGTCATGCTTGATTGAATTAAAGCATGACCCTTTGATTTAAAATTAGGACTAATACTTCCACTTAAGTTTGAAAAAATGTAGCCCATAATTCCACACACTTATGACAGAATGGGAATCACTATTCTGCTAGTATGAAAAAAGCCATGCCCTTAATTCTGTATGCAACCCACATCAAAGTTGTAATTAAAGCTTCTTATATGCTTTGATTCCCTTAATGCACATGGTTATTCATGGTTAGTTCAATAGAAAGATCTAGTTCAAGGAGATGTTGAGCAAGAGAAGCAGATGAAGAATACAGTATGAAGCCAACTCACAGGAGATTCAATACACAAACAAAGGCCAGAACTTGCTAGTGATTTTGTCAGTATCATTTTGTTACTGCTTAGTTGCTTTTAGGCTAATGCTAATGTCCCTATTATTTCAAACCCTCATGTACTAAGAGAGAAGCCTAGTAACTTTGAATTGTTTTTGTGGTGAAAGGTATGTGCATTTTTCTCAGCATGGAACAGATATCAGGGAATCAAAGTTATTGGTTCAGAGAAGGAAGATATGAAATTAAAACCTGGTCATGTGTTGGAGAAGGCAGCCTTGGCTAGTGTACTGGATTTATTTCTAGTTGGATATTCATATTGTTAATGCCAAGTTTCGCTCCTCATAGCTTTGTAATATTGTTCAAAAATTGAACCATAATTCTGCATGTTTCTTCAAATGTTAACCACAGTTCCAGAAACTGGTACCCATAAAGGTACCCCTAAGCAATGGTATGCCTCAATACCCCAAACCTACTAACTTACTCCCCTGAGACATTGACTTACAATTATCATGTGTATACCTCTTTTAACAATGATATTGTAGTGTTGACCTTTAATCTGAGTTTCATAATAAAGACTTGCATTCATGCTTAAAGCATGATTTATTTTTCTTACCCAACTACTGTGTTCAAAGACTTTTTTGCTACCCCAACCCAGTAACGCTCACTTTTTAAGCTACCCCACCATTTTCTCTTCGGCCCCCAACCTGGTCATAAATAATGACCCACTTCATTAGCAAGAAATAAAAACTGGCACAAAAATCTTCTTTGAAAGCCCTATAGAAATTAATAGGTAAGGGAATTCTTACGAGTATGATAATGTCGATATGTAGATGCACATAACATAGATAGAAATCGTGTCAATGACAGATGATAATAATGAAACGGGATTATAATTCTGCTTGTTTCGATGCCTTTGTCTTTTGCAATTCTTGCCTAAAGTAATCAATTGTCTTATTCAGGCCAACTTCAAGGGGCACCTGTTGAAACAAGAAATCACTCCTAAGCCTGGTACTCACAGGGCGCTAAAGTACGTTTAAGTGCGCGTGCCCTTGAGGGTTGAACTTAAGCGCTAGTGAGTACCCGTAGTGCGTTCAAATTCCTGAGGGCGCACGCTCGAAAAAAGTTGAACTCTCAGATCAAAACTTTCTGATCTTGGCGTTTAAAGTTCTGAAGTGCCGCGGAATGTAACACTTCATCACACGGAAATTGATTGATCAGCATGTGGTTGTGGACTTTTTTCCTACGGAACTCCCGCTTATCTGAACCATTACTCAGATTCGCGATCCTTCTTAAGTTCTTCTTAAGCTCTTAGAACAATGTATTAAACGCACCAAATTCCTCTCTCTTCTTCAAGACATCCCTTATCCAAAACTGTTTTTAATTGCTTCTTTATCACGACACCGTTAATTCTTCTTACACGCGAAAAAGTTTTCAAAAAAAATTTACATATGGAGTATGCCTGCGGGTTTAAATAAACAGATAAACTCTCAAGGGCGCGTACACTTAAAAGCACTTAAACGTCCAGTGAGTACCAGGCTTTAGTTCAATAAGGGTGAATAGGGATAGATGCAGCTCAATGATACTGCATTAGATTACAATGAATTGTGGAAAAAGGTGATTAATATTTTTTAATAATATTGAAAAATAACAAATTATATAATAATAGTACTTTAATCAAATTTAACCCAGCCACCAGGCGGCACAAGCCAGTGCAACCTTGGTGCCGGTCCTAAGCCCGGATAGATGGGGAAGGTTGCATCAGGAAGGGCATCCGGCATAAAATTTGCCAAATCAAATATGGGAAACAACAACAGAATCATCATACCGGATCGGTTGGGGCCCAGATCAGCAACAACCGCCTTTGGTACTGTTGGCCAACAGGGTACCAGAGGAAACTGTGTGATTGTTGGTGAGAGGCAGAGCAGGAGAAGGAGAGGAGGAAAGCGTGTCTGGAGAGAGGGAGAGAAGAATGAGGTGGTGAGAGCTGGAACATTGAATGTTGGAACTATGGCTGGCAAAGGGAGGGAATTGGCCGATATGATGGGTAGGAGAAAGATAGATATATTGTGTGTGCAAGAGATAAATGGAAAGGGAGCAAAGTTAGGAACATTGAGGGCGGATTTAAACTATTCTATCATGGGGCGGATGGAAGGAGAAATGGTGTGTGGGTAATCCTGAAGGATGAGTATGCTGAGAGAGTATTAGAGGTGAGAAGAATGTCTGACAGAGTGATGAGTGTGAAACTGGAAGTTGAAGGGGAAATGATAAATGTAATTAGTGCTTATACTCTACAGCTGGGGTATGAGTTCAATGAAAAAGAAGAATTTTGGAGTAAGTTAGATGAAGTGATGGAAAGTGTACAGAGAGTAGAAAGAGTAGTGATTGGAGCCGACGTAAATGGTCATGTAGGTGAAGGAAACAGGAGGATAAGGAAGTGGAAGGAGAGTATGATATAGGGGAGAGGAATGCTGAGGGACAAATGATTGTAGATGTTGCAAAGAGGATGGGAATGGCAGTGGTGAATCTTTATTTTAAGAAGAAGAAGAAAGAACATGGGGTGACATAAAAAAGTGAAGGAAGGTGTACGCAGGTGGACTATATCCTGTGCCGAAGAGGAAGACTTAAAGAGATAGGAGACTGCAAGGTAGTGGCAGGAGAGAATGTAGCTAAACAGTATCGTTTGGTGGTAAGTAGGATAAAGAAAAAGAAGAAGGGGAGGGTAGTGAAAGGTAAACCACAGATTAGGAGGTGGAAGCTAAAAATGAGCAACTGTAGCATAAAGTTCAAGGAGGAGGTGATGAGGGCACTGGGAGGAGCGGAGGAATTGCCTGATGAATGGGAAGTATCAGCTGCCGTGGTAAGGGAGACAGCCAGGAAAATACTTGGAGTATCATCTGGATGGAGAAAAGAGGATAAGGAGACCTGGTAGTGGAATGAGAATGTGCAGGAAAGTGTAAAGGGTAAAGACTTTGCAAAAAGAAATTGGTAGCGGCAGGTTGAAAGAGTATTTTGAGGAGCTAATGAATGAAGAAAATGAGAGAGAGAAGGCTGGATGTAGTTGAAAGTGTAAACCAGAATGTAGGGAGAATTAGTACTGAGGAGGTGAGAATGGCTATAAAGAAGATGAAAAATGGGAAGGCAGTCAGACCTGATGAAGAGATGGAGATGTTTGGGAGAAAATGGCAGTGAGGTTTTTAAGTAGACTGTGTAATAGGATGCTAGCTGGAGAGAGGATGCCAGAGGAATGGAGGAAAAGAATTTTGATCACAATTTTCAAGACTAGGGCGATGTGCAGAACTGAAGTAACTATAGGGGGAGGGGGGGGAAAAGTACTACAGACTACAGATTCAATGTTTGCCTTGAGAATACTGATGGAGAAATACAGAGACGGGCAGAAAGAGTTACATTGTGTATTTGTGGATTTGGAAAAGGATTATGACAGGGTGCCAGGAGAGGAATTATGGTACTGCGTGAGGAAGATGGGAGTGCCAGAAAATTATGCTAGGGTGGTGCAAGATATGTATAAGAACTGTGTGACAGTGGTGAGAAGTGCAGTAGGAACCACGGATGAATTCAGAGTTGAGGTTTAATTGCACAAGGGATCGGCTTTGAGCCCTTTCCTGTTTGCAATCGTGATGGACAGGTTTACAGATGAGGTTAGGCAGGAGCCTCCATGGAACATGATGTTCACTGATGACATTGTGATATGTGGAGAGAGCAGGGAGCAGGCTGAAGAGAGCCAGGAGAAATGGAGATATGCACTGGAAAGAAGAGGAATGAAAGTCAGTAGAAGTAAAACTGAGTACGTGCTTGAATGAGAGGGAAGATGGGGGAACAGCGCAGATGCATGGGGTAGAGGTGAGAAAGGCTGATGAATTCAAGTATTTGGGGTCAATAATCCAGAATAATGAGTGAGGTGGGATAGTGGTTAGAGCGCATGCCTCCCGTGCGGAAGGTCTACGGTTTGAGCCCGACTCGATGCCCTGACTGAATGCTCACTCACCTGGTGGCAACACTGGGGAGATAAAGGTGGCGAGGAAAGGAACTGGCCACCCTACCTCACATGCCGATGGCTCAGCATAGTGTTCTCTCTAACAGGCACTCCCCTATGTACGAAAGTATATGGGACTACCTTTACTTTTTTTAATCCAGAATAATGGAGAGTGCAGTAAAGACGTAAACAGGAGAGTACAGGCAGGTTGGAAAGGATGGAGAAGGGTGACAGGAGTGATCTGCGACAGGACGATATCAGCAAAAATGAAGGGGAAGTGTACAAGACATTGGTGAGACCAGCTATGACATATAGCTTGGAAGAAGTAGCATTAACTAAGAGGCAGGAGGCAGAGCTGGAGGTGGCAGAGATGAAAGTGCTGAGGTTTTCCCTTGGAGTGGCGAGGATGGACAGAATCAGGAATCTTCTTTTTCTCCTAACTGGTATTCCCATCCCCAGCATTCTCCTTCCAATATATCCCTCTTCCCTTCTATGCACATGCACAAATCATCTCAGTCTTGCCTCTCTCACCTTATCATCCAACTTTCTTACTTGAGCACTCCCTCTGACATATTCGAGGCCAAAGAGGAGGTTCATAAATGTGGTGAGGGAAGGCATGAGGGTGGTTGGTATGACGGAGGAGGAACCAGGGGATAGGGAGGCATGGAGACAAAGGATCCGCTGTGGTGACCCCTAAAATGGAGAAGCCAAAAGAAAAAGAAGAAAATGGTTTGAAGTCTCAATTGCAGTTAATTGTAGCTTATTGAATAAATGCAGGAAATGAATAGGAAACTGCCTTAATAATCTAGACCATGTAACGTAAGCTCTATTTTTTACAAAGTTCTCGCATTGAGCTTGATAGCAAAAATTGAAGAAAACACGAAATGAGAGAAAATGCAATCTCTTGACTCATGCGCTTCGTTGAATGCTGTCAAATCTACATGGAACTTCAGGGTTCAAAGTTTACATTGTGAAGGTTGCAGGAAAGAAAGGGGTTGTTGGAAATACGCATGCTCGGTATATAGGATGTGAACATGGTTATGTAGTCATACTTAGTTATTTTCATTCATTTTAGGCTTATGCGTCAAGGAATCTCTCTATTCATTCAACTACTTTCTTTCAACGTATTTAACCTTATTTATGTAAAGAGTAATGATTCAAGCTGAGAGAAATCGGATGCTGACTATGATTTTATGGTGTTATGAATTAGGGTAAATAACAGTTATTCTGTGATATTAGTTTCGTGGTTATCTATATCCTGTTTTTCAAATTTACAATTGATTGGACAAATTTATTCATTTATTGTAACGATATAAGTACAGGTTATTATTATTTTATCAGTAGTTGTTCAAGAAAGGTCGGTAGAGTAGAGTAAAAATATGATTCAATTATTATGAGTGTGAAATTATAGAGTGGTCGTTTTCGGTCGGTCTCTGTCTTACTCTCATCTCATCCAACTGGCAAGAATATTCAGCACAGGTGTATCTTTAAGTCAAATAAGATAGATTCAAAAACTGGCTAGATCACAAAATATAGAAATTTAATAATGGATGGAAACTGCTAATAGGTACCACAGGCTCCCAGCCACAAATCTCCTTGGCTCTTGTGATATCTGGTTTTCGTCTTTGAGGGTCATCTTCCATTATGGGCTTGTTTACAATATCGGAATGGCTACCTGTACGAAAACAACTGAATATATAAAAACGCCTACGCGGTATATAGCAAATGACTATAAAAGGTTCAACTCAGAATTGGTTTGTAATTACCATTCGGTAATAAAGCTAAGGCAAACCACATAGCGATCTTATTGCTAGGATTGTACATGACATTGAAGATTGAACATATTACCACAACTAGTCACTGGGAGCCTAAAATGATGTTCAAGAGTGTAGTCACTAAAATGAATCTTTAAAACGTCTAACATTAGTAAAAAGACCAACCATGCACAATGGCAGAGATATTTGAAATGAAGTTTCGTGTACTCACGAATAAGATTCTTAATCATGTGAGCAAATTCAGCAATGGTGTGTTCATCTGGATTTCCCTGAAATCAGAAAGCTACTTGCAAGGCGCTTGCCATAAAGTATGTAGACATTCACAAAGGAACCCACTGCTCAAAAATAATTTATCTGTCTACACATTGATTGATTAGTCATCCACTGATAAACTGAGCCACCTATTAATGGATGTAAGAGTTGACAGATTAACCCATCTGCCAATTCATGCATCCATTGATCCATCAAGCGATCAATAACTTGATCCATGAATCTACTGAATCATGAATTCATCAATCAATCAATCAATCAATCAATCAATCAATCCATCGGCCCAATCATTCATATATCAATCCAATCACGGACCTGTAGATTCAATCATGGACCAATGGATAAAGCCATATACTTTTTCTATTAATCTAGTGAGCCATGACTTCATCAATCAATCAATCTAACAGCCCAATCATACATACATCAATCCAACCATGGATAGAGTCATAAACTATTTTCCATTAATCTAATGAGCCATGAATTCATCAATCAAACAACTCAAACAATCAATCCATAGGTGCAATCACACATACACCAATCCAACCATGGGTCCATGAATCCAACCTTGGAGCCATAGATAAAGCCATAAATCCATGGATCCAACAATTGACTCATGGATCTAAGCACGGGTCCATAGATCCACCCATGGATCCTCCGATCTGTGATTCTCCTTCTTCCCCCTATCCCCTCCATATGCACACTATGGATAAACTTGGTATGCTGGATGAACGAAAAGAAGTAAATAAAGGAAGCACTAACATGTACTTTTAGCTACTAGCTCTCAAGAATGTAAAGATGCAGACAAACAACAGTTGAAAATGAAGTAAAAATGTCTTTATACTAAAATCTTCATGCTATTCAAATGGTACTAAGGAGCCTGTAGTTCTGCATTAGCCATGATATGCTAGGCGTACAAAATGAGACATTTGCCACAAAATACTCACTGGATGGCAAAGATCAGAACCACTATTTCGATTTCTATCGCAGCACAATGCCTCAAACTGGTTGCAAACCTAATGCAAAAAATATTTGCAAATAGCGGCCGCCCAAATGCGTAGGCAACGACTAAGAGATTGGTACAGTTTTATGTCAGGATGGACCACCAAATTGCACAATGCAACGTAAACTTAATGGCGCTAAACAGTGACAGCACCACGATGGGGGGGAGACTGGGGGAATGCCCCACTTCTCTTAAGGATTGTTTTTCTAATTCGTCCTAATTCAGTGAGAAAACATTAAGGATGGTGTGAGGGACCTCTAGAAAGGCGTATGTCTTTGTAAAAGGTACAACCAATGAGTATTGCCAGCAATTCTATTGTTATATGTTGAAAAATATAACTTTGCTGTCTATCAAAGATTGATAGAGTTGCTACTTCAAAATGGTTACAGGATTATGGTTCCCATTCTAAAGCCCACTGTTTTAATATCAGCCAATACCTATAACTCATCTGTTTCAGCACTTTTCAATATGCACAAATACTGCATTTCAAAATCTGATGGAGTGTTGAAGATGTTTCTAGTTATATTATATACTTTACCACATAAAAATTCTCAGGCAAGCTCTGCAAACTGTTTCAGCAAGCGAGGAAAAGTTCTACAAACTGTTTTAGCACACCCAGGCAACGCTTGCTGGAAAACGCAGCTGAATTATAAATTTCAATAGAAGAGCCACGAGGAGAAACATGATTGAGAATTCCTTTTCTCTCTATTTAATGTGATATTTCTAGACTTCATTAGACTAAACCAATTTACGATGAGAAAAACATCGAAGATGACATACCAATTTTTAAAGAGATAACCGTTGAAGATGACATATCGTTAAGGCTAAGACATAACCAGAGGCTATGCCTTAGTCTGGTTTTCTCAACTTTCAGGATTGAGTAAAGAAATAAATGTTTGGAAGATATTGTTCATTCTGGCTGTAAGAGCCACCAGCTACAGGCCTGCCAATGTCAAAAGGTTTTATCTCCATTTTATAGAAACGGCCTTCACTGATACTGGTAAGAGACCTAGAAATTCCACCTAAGAAACATAGTGCAAGGGGAGCAAAATGCCAACCAGGTGTCATCGAGTCTCGGCAAAAGTTGTGGAACAAAGGCTAAATGTACGGTCTTTCAAGAAAAACACTTTTGCCAGAGGCCCAAGTTATATGTAGCTTAATGTTTTATAAAAAAAAATACTCGGCTACTCTATAATACTCAGAAAATTCAGCACCTCTGCCCCCTGCCCTTTCTCGAAAAACCACCATTGAACTGTGTGACTTCCTTCTCATATCTATATTTCTGAAAGTGTCTCTTTACAGTCAAAACTGGGTTCAGAGCGGCTAGAGCACGGAAGTATCAAGGCTCAAACGCAATCTTCACTATCCATTGTTTTTACTAATCATTTAGTTCATAAATACTTGAATTCATTATTAATTTGTGGTTTGAAAGACAATAGGAAAACACCAAACTTGCGATTATTTCAAATTATTGGTCTGAGCCTATCATCAACACAAATAGATTTTAAAAAGAAACGACATACGTACAAAGTACTTACCAAATTAACGGGCTTTGAGGCATTGCTGTTCATAAGCAGAATTAAGCCATTGACAAGATCACTAGAAAATATTCATGAATTAGCGAAAATCTCTGTTTTATGAAGATACCTCATAGCTACCAATACACAGTATTATAAAAAGGATCACGCAAGCAGTCCAAGAATGCTACAGCAAAATAAAGCAAGATCTTCAATATCATAGTACTCTGGTATACCAAACATTGGGCACACCATTGTATCATGGCAAAGAAATAAAGCGGAACACAATGAATTATGACTTCAAAATCTACCCTTTCCTTTCTTGATTGATCAATAGAAAGTAAACATATAACGCTAGAAAAGAGACTGATCAAAAAGTCTAGAAATCATGGGAGCTCAATCCAGTAGAACTTGATTGCTCTGTAACTATTGCCAGTGAGGGCCAAGTGTTTGTTTAAAATGAAAGCTAAATGTAGAAAATTACAGTCAAAGTATGAGCCTGGTGCAATACAAGTGAGACTCGAATAACATTGGCGTCAAATCTTGATTGATTAACAAAGGAATCACCATCCAATGAATCCTCTTCGTAATTAACCAATGATGCTACGAGAATTCGCTTGAGAGGCGTGCTTTTGGGGGTAAAAAGTGCACTCTCTTTGAGAAAGAACTGATAAGACATAGTTTCGAATAATTGAAAAATACTTTGCAAGCCTATTCAAAAGGCTTCAATGCATATTTCCAGAAGGAGCAATATTCATATCTGTCGTAAATCAAAAGTTATCGACATTACAAGCAGAGATAGACTGGCTTGCCACCCGTTCCTGAATTAATCAATAAGGATATCTTGTATTAATCCTGTAATTAATCCCAATATGTGTTCCTCTTAACCGGCCGGTTCAGCCCGCTCAATCATTGCATCTTATGATTAATCATAATATACCTTGCGACAACCGTCCTGTTTGTGTTGACCTCATTTTCGCGCTCACACGCTGCTTCCAACGTGCTACAGCAAAATGGAGTCACCGAAGGCAAGAATTTCAGACACTCAAAGGGAGCTATTAGAGAACGCTTATCAGCATGGTTCGGTAACAACATCAGAAAAATTTTTGGCCGAATTCAAGGAACTATCTTCGAAAACAGGACTTGAAGTAGGCACTATTAAAGTATTGATTAACAACCGCAAAAGACGCGAGAAAAGAAAGCCTGCTGATGCCTTGAGGGAAGAGCCTGTTACAGCGTTGTATTCCATTGCAAAAAGGGTTAAAACAGGAAAGGTTTTCCGGCAATTATCTAGACACAACTTGTTTTGTTCGTCTTTGTGGAGTGGTGGTAAGGCTTTTATCAATTTGTAGACATCTCTGCAGTGTATGTAAGGGCTTCGTAAACCTGTTTATATTGCACATTTTAACCTCTTTAGCTTGTACCGTCCCAACCCCTACAAGTTGTATACAGTGCCATATGAAAATACTTTCCGCAATATAGTTACTATACAGGAGCCCCAAAGCTATAACTGTTCTGTGCGAATTGGAAAAGTACTTAAGGATCAGTCCTTAGTAGTGCAGAGTAGGGGGAGAAGAATATGGTTTTTTTAAATAGAAGGAGAGTCACCAAAAACAAAGTCATAAAAAAAGCGATTACACACGCTTTTTTCTAAAAAGAAATTAAATATGCGTTATAACGATCAGAATAGTTCCAGAAGGATAAGAAATTTGATAATAGTGTTCCTATTAACCAGCCGGTTCAGCCCGCTCAATCATTGTATCTTATGATTAATCACAACATATCTTGTCGTAACCGTCCTGCTCACATCTTTGCGAGCGACGGGACGCCATGTTGTTTTGAGCTTGCTATGGTAAAGATCTTCATTCTCGTATCGTTAATCCCGATGGCCTCTCGTCACATCAAAAAGGTGAACACATTTAACAGCACAATTAAAGTTACTTGTGTTCGTTCAGGAAAGAGGAGAAAGGTAGATAAGTTCAAAAATTCCAGTGATGGAAACACTAGTAGTGCTACTGGTACACTAGTTGATCAAAGTCCTTCAAACAGTCCTAGTCCTGTACATAGTCATGTCGCCACTGCAAATTTTGAAGAGAGAGAATTATCTATGGCTTCAGATAAGTAGGCAACTTTGTATTCACTGTTTATAGCTGAATGTGCATAAGGCCACAATTTTAACAAAAGTTCATGAAAGTAGTTTTTACGTTAGTAGTATGTATCGACTCAGGGATATCAGCCATGGCGGCAACGCCAAATTGCTATATATAGTACTTCAAATTGCTTCAAATGATACACTGAGTTGAAATACGTTATAGAAATTGGGATAGAACTAATAAATTAGTGAGTAACCCCATAAAAACACTTGCCAAGTATGCATGATAGACCATAATTGGTCAATTTCATAATGGCGGACATATGATAACTAACCCTAGTAGCACATCCAAACTCTTCCAATGCACAGACCTAAGTCCAAAAAAAACTTCACAACCTTAACACCCAAGCCCTAAAAAACTCTTAAGAAACATGAGACCCAAACCCTTGTGTTGTCAAATTTCATCAGATCTGTCTAACTGATATTCTCATACTTCCACCACATTGCAGAAGATACAGATATTTTGAAGAAAAGAGGAGACATATAGATACTTAGAAGAAACAGAGGAGGGTGATTGAGGAAGCATGCAATAATGAATATAAGATATCCTTATTGATTAATACAGGAACGGGTGGGCTTGCCCTTTAGGGGTCCGACAAATAAGCCTGGTTGGGCTGAGAACCGAAGTTCAAGAGAAACTTTCTCCTATCACGCTCTTAAAATCTTTGGAGATCATAGAAAGCACCATTTTGTTGGCAAGGATGAAATTACAGTAAGTGCAAAATTTTCGGTGGGATTTAATTTCAGTGATGAGAGAGCACCGAAATTTTTTCCCACCGAAATTTTTTGTCACCAAACTTTTATAGCATCAAAATTTTTGGCGACTAAGAAAAAGCGATTTCTTCATTGCTCATTCAAAAATTTCCATTGTCATCACAAAATTCCTATCAACATTACTTACTGTAAATGTGAAAAATTAAGCAATTTTATTTTGTTAAAATGTTGTCGTCGTTCTTCATCAATTGCCATTGTGACTCGATGGCATCATCATGATGGTAATCAATAACATCGTCAGCTTCATTCCCACTTTCATCATTGATTACTAAAACATATTTTGTGTTATAAAAGAACCAAAGTGCACGGAAATGAGCGACGACTTCAGAAACCATTTTTGAAGGCAAACTTTTCCAAGCCACTGTGTAAGGGTCGCATAGAAGAAAAATGCGTATGACATTGAAAAAAGCTTGGTCTTAGTACTCTTTACCCCATTCATTCAAAGTTGCTTGTTAGCTTTTGCGATCACATGCGAAGCAATTGCTCTTTTGCGACCAAAAAGTATTTTCGCATCGTAGGAATCGATGACACTTTGTTAGGAGAACTTGAGCCTGAGAACCGATTTGTGAATTTGTAGCTATTACAGGCTGACTGTATACTATCTAAGTTGTTTTTACTGTAAGAATGAGCCAGATTGAAAGGTTTTCTGTTTTAGCTGATAGCACCGAAATTTTTTCGAATTCCACCGAAATTTATCAACGAAATGATCGACACCTCACAGAAATTTTTCTCCACTTAATGTAAACCAAAGGTATATTTATAAACCAGTTCTACGTATGGTAATTTATTAATAATACACTGCCTTCACCTTTTACGCCACTTCGAAGTATAATATTTGTTAATATAGGATTTTGTGGAAAGGGAAACTAGGAAAAGAGAACTAAATGGGCCCCTCGGGCATCGACCGATCGCCCAACAAGTCAGTCCGCCTTTTGATTACAAAGTGAAAGTCACGTCAGATTTTATTTGGGCCCCAAAAATTAGTTTTCCTCGTCAGCATTCGTCCGAAGATTTCTTCGTGACTTTGACAACATGGGAAAAAAACACAACAGAAATATGCAATTGCAATTCACAATCAATGGAACTGCAGGCCAAATTTATTTATTAGGGGGCCAGTCATTATCAATTGATGAAGAGCTCAATGAAGGATTTGAAATGTAATTCCGAACTGACTTCATTACGGAAAACAAGGACGTAAGAGCCGTGGTGTACAGTAGCAAGTGCCTCCTAATTTACACACATTTGCATGTAAAGTGTTCCATATGGATTCCATGGATGGTGATTCCTGTTAGCCAATCAAGATTTGACGCCTATGCTGACCTGAATGCAAGTATGGATCAAAACCCGGGCAAGCTGTGCTAGACTTATCATAGTACAGCGTAGCATATGAACTATACCATTATAATGGTATATGATAGTGAACAGCATAGACTTACGATGTGTTTTTTTACTCGATTTTACTTTCGTTTCCCCCAATTCCTTGGGTCTTAGAGGGTAGTTCTAAGAGATCCTTAGTTCTGGCACGAGAAATTAAGTCGGGATGCCCTGCCTGACATAAGCAATAGCCT
>WIPJ01002967.1:227666-241218 GCA_018155075.1 Cassiopea andromeda | reverse complement strand
TCATTGTCATAGGACAAACATAGAAGAAATTACAAAATTATAGGGAGTCGTGGGTGACGGCAAAGGTTAAAACTTTGACCTACCGCAAAACCTAAACCGTTTGACCAAATTCAAAAATTTTTTTTGCAACGTTATATTTTAGCAGTTTGTAGTCAATTTTGAGAGTTTCAATGCATTCCAAGAGTATTGCCTCAGAAAATTGCACTTTTTTGGTTACAGTTGGCATGGAATGACCCATTAATGAAATCAAAACGGAATAAGAATAAAGGGATGACAGAAGATATACTACACAAAATGGAACAAAGATGGAAATACAAAAATAATAATCACATTGAATATCAACGATTAAATAAAGAAATAGCTAATGACTGCAGAAAAGCTAAGGAGCAATGGCTAACAGAACAGTGTCAAGAAATCGAGAAACTCAAGAAACAATACAAAACAAAAGAAATGCATGAGAAACTCCAAAATTCTACACATAAGAAAAATACAAATAAACAAGCCTCTGGTATTATGAGCAAAGATGGAAACTCCTTTTTGAACAAGAAGACATTTCAAAGAGATAGGTTGAATACATATCAAATCTCTATAATGATAACAGAGACAACATGCCTATATTCCCCATTACAAGTGGAGAGAACATCCTGAAAGAGGAGGTTCAAAGAGTGATAAAATCAATGAAAGATGGCAAGGCTAGGGGAAAAGATAAAATATCAACTGAAATGCTTAGGGCAGTAGATGAAGAAAATTTAGATTCACTAACTCAATTATGTAACATCATATAAGAAAGCAGACATATACCAACAGAAATGGAACAGTCCATACATGTAATCATAGAAAAAAACCAAATGCACAAAACTGCACTGACTTTAGGACAATTAGCCTTATGAGTCATGTGACAAAACTCTTACTGAAAGTGATACGGCAAAGAATAATATCAAAAATAGATAGAGAAGTGAGCAGGCTACAAAATGGCATTAGACCTGGACTTAGATATAGAGAAGGTATTTTCAATCTGAGAATGGTAATAGAACAATCATTGGAAATACAAAATGATGTGTACATTTGCCTTATAGACTACACCAAGGCTTTCAACAGGGTCATACATTCCAAAATGATTGATTGCCTCAAAGAAGTTGGAATCAATGGTATGGACCTTCAGATTATAACAAAAATGTATTGGGAACAAACAGCAGTTGTCAAAACAGATATAGGGTTAACAGAAGAATTTAAAATAAACAAAGGTGTTCTACATGGATGTGTGTTATCAGTAAGTCTGTTCAACCTGTATACAGAAAATATATTTTGAGAGACAGATAATGCAAGTGGTGTAGTAGTTGAAGGGACAAACATCAATAACAACAGGTATGCAGATGATATAGCTTTAATGGTGACAACAGCAGCACATTTACAAGAATTAACAACAAAGATAAATGAAAAACATATGGGATGGAGATAAATGTGAAAAAGACCAAGACAATGGTAGCAAGCAAGAAAAATCCAGTACCAGATGCTAATATACTGATAGATGAAACATCAACTGAGCAAGTGACCAGCATGGTTTTATCTAGGACATATGGTAACAGATGATGGAAAAAGTGATAAGGAAATAAAAGGAAGAAGTTGAATAGCAAGAAAAGCATATAAGAACTTGTCAACTATATTATCAGCCCTGAGATACAAGCATAAACACAAGAAAGCGCATTATAAAATGTTATGTGTGGGCAACATTCCTGTATGGCTCTGAAACGTGGACAATAACGAAGAGTATAGCAAGGAAGATAAATACTTTTGAAATGTGGATCTACAGACGAATGCTTAGAATACTATGGACAGCACACAAGTCAAAAAATGAGATTTTCACAATGATAGGCAACAAACAACTACTGTTAAATATAGTTAAACAAAGACAAGTAGCATATTTTGAGCATATAATTCGAAGAGATGGACTGCAAAGATTATTGGTGGAAGGAAAACTAAATGTGAATAGAGGGAGGGGAAGACCTAGAGCCTTATGGATTGATAATATTGAAGAATGGACAAAGTTAAGCTGTATAGATTGTGCAGGGAAAGCGGACGACCGAGAAAGCTGGAAATCCATGATAGTCAACCTGCTGGGAGCAGATGACACACAATGATGATGATGATGATGAGGGGGGGGCGTGAGAAGAGAGTATACATGAGAAAATAAAAGAAACTGTTTGTAGACATGTCTGTTCACGTAAAAACAGCAAAGCAGAAGACGAGGAAATGCTAGTTTCTTGGGAGTCACTACATTCATGTATTGAAAGGGATGATCTATGTAGAGATGAAGTAAGTCCAACATTGTTAAAATGAATAGATAAGGGGGTTATACTAAGCAGCGGTGTCTTCAAATCAGCAGAATCTTGAATTAATTTACGTCCCCCAAGCTTGTAATAGGTTAGAGCTTTACTTTTCTATATCAATTATTGCGTGTTTATACCTTCCAAATCATTACTCATTCCGTTGCTTCAGTGTTCAAGCCGCTCGGCCTCTTTTTGGCATTTCTAGGGCGTTAGCTAGAAGACTTACAATATATGGCACCATGAGCGTCCATTCATTCCCACAAGTTCGCAGGTGTCGTAATTGAACAACGCTTTATTCATAATAGTGAAGGCAACAATCACTAAATGATTCTTGAGAGTGAGCTTTATAAGGATGCGGTTAGGCTGGCAAGACACCACTTTGACATTCATCATGTCCGTGGTACGCCTTCTAATACTAGACAGGCACGCCTTTGCTGGTACGAAAGCATGATTTCTAGGCGGATGTGTAGATTAGTCATGTATCGTTTTCCAAACAATTTATACATCAAACGAAAGCCGTAAATTTGTTTCCATATTCTTAAACAGCGTGCTGAGTACTTTCGTTTGATGTATGAATTGAGTGGAAAACGATACATGACTAATCTACACATCCGCCTCATTTCTACATACATAAATAAGAAAGAAAGGTAAATTCCATTCATAATACTTTATAAATGAACCTAAATATGAACCTGGGAACAGTTTATCTGAATGCATGATAAGTCCACATATCACCAGCCATTTGATACCAAACCTTCTCCATACACTTCTTTGTTCTGTAAACTTCAGATGGCTTACATCCATGAGAACTTCGATCAGTAAGGGATTATTCTTGTAAGTAACGTTATCTAAAAGCTAGAAGGTAGTCAAAAAGCAACATATAACGCTTCTTTTCGGACTACACCTTCTCTGCTTTGGAACTTCAACCAGTCATTCAACAATAGTCGGCTACCAGCCGCTGACCTCAGCGATAGTTTGGCCGCGAGTGATGATGAATCCCAATTGATGAAGAAATTACTTTCTTTTATTAGACTTGTGATAAGTAAAATCATAGTCACAACGTGTGTCTCACAAGGTTATGATGACAGTTGCCTTGTGCTTTATCTTTTTTAGACAGTGAGTTTATTTTGTAATGAAAGGGCGCCCATATGATGTGCAGTGCAAAATCAGATCATTTTCGTGTTGGTGACAGAACAAGGCATTGCTTGATTCTGAACATAGCGGCAGTGATATGTTGTGTTGACTTAATCATCAAAGGTTCGTTGCTGTGATATCATGTGTATGTCGGAGAATCATTTATGTATGATATAAGTGCTGTATACGAATTCGCAACCAAGCCGAATGGCACAATACAATTCTAGGTAGTTGACTAGGTTGTAGCACTCTCAGTTAATATTGCCCTTAAAATTCCCTAAAAGGTGAAATTTTTATATTGGGATAATAGTTAGACATTCATGTTTAAAGATCAAAGTGTTAAATTGTTAGGTCAGGCACCCACCTCAGGGAGGAGCTATGGGATTCTAGATCCTTGCCCTTTTAAGCAAATGAGCAAAAGTACCCTCTCTTGTAGTACCCCCTTCTCAAAAGGGGGATTTCCCTAACATGGAAAAGAGGTGGTTGCAAAAATATTCCTGAGGTGAAGCCTCTGGTCCCCCATTTACCTCTATCTACCTTGATAAGAAATGACATAAAAGATTATTGCCCTTCACAGCAGTGATTTCAGTCAACCTCCAACAAGTATTTCCTCCACTTATGAATCTGAAAAACAGTATTTAAAGGCTGTATCCTCTTTAACAAGTTTTAGTGTTCTCTTGTTTGTGAATTTGACCCCTGTCCTTGAAAATTCCTAGTTGTGTGACTATAAGAATGCATGAATTGCTGATAATTTAACATCTTTTTGGAGATTTTCTTTGCCTTTGTGAGCATGGGCCAGTATTACTTTAAAAATATAATGTCAATGCTTTTAGGTGAGGATATTAAATCCCCCTTACAATATGTGACACTTAGTGAGCCAGAATTGACTACTTAACAACATGCTTGACTGCATTATTTAAAAATGTTTTTTGAACATTATGAATTAAGTGATTTTACATTGGAACCAAAGGTGTTTTGTAATGTCAATCACAGAATTTGGTAAAATTTCTCCATACCTTTGACAATAATGTCACTAGCACTGTGAGTTTTAAAATCCTTTGTTTTACATCATTTATGACATACGCTGTTGAAGTGGGAGGGATTTTGCAACAATATCATGTTTTCTTAAGTAATGGAACTGAAGTGGCGTTATGAAATGGACTACTTTTAATACCTAACACTTAACCTAGTAACAAGGTCAGAGGGTCAAATGATTCCCTACTTTGTAATATAAATGTCATGATAGCTACATAGCTATCTTTGTTAACTTCATGTTTTATCTAATACCTAACACTTAACCTGGTGAGAGGGTCAAGTAATTGGCCTACTTTTCAATATAAATGTCATGGTAACTAGATAGCAATCTTTGTTAACTTCATGTTTTATTGCTATTTAAACATGAAAAAACAAAGTCACCAAAGATTTAAAGAAACTGGAGTTGTCTGTTTACCTTATCTTAGTTGTCAGACACAGAAGCAGAAAATAGTAAAAGAATGCCAGTATGTAAATCAAAACAATCATTTTGTAAGGCTGTTTATAACACATGAAAGTGTTTGCAATTTAGCCTCCACAGAAGAAGCTTGTAGTGGAAAGGCTTGAAGAGAAAATGAGCATCATCATATCAAATACTGGATCAGAAACATCAACAAGCCACATAGCAGAAGCACTTGTCAGCATGTTGTATTGCAATTATGAAACTTCCAGGCAAACTTTGGGAAGATCAGGCAAAGTGAGGAAACAACAGCAACTTATGTATTATATAGTAAAAGAAACTTATGGTCTTTGTAAGCTTGACCATCCTGATGTGAAGTTTGGAAATCAAAATTTGCATAATTAAAAAACTTCAGCATGTGCATCATAGAAGTTACACCCCAAAAGATGATCATCTCTGTGTTTAGTATGAAAGTGTAATCCTTACTTGTGAGGCAGTCTACAAAGCAGCAGATCCAATGTTTTCTCTTCATTCAGGCTAATTTGTTTCTCATTTTGTTTGCTCTACAACCTTAAAGGCCTGCATGTTTGGACAGTGTGATTTCTGTATGGATAAAGGAGACTTGTAACTCAAAACATTTGACAAAGCGCTAGATAAGGATATTAATTTGGTATGAATGGGCAAGGAATGTTAGTGAAGAGAGTTTTTCAGCTTGAAATCAAAAGGAATGGTAAGAAATGCCAAGTGATCAATGTTGCTGATGCTTTTTCTACCTGTCACAAAAAACACCAACATTTCTGTTTCCTGTTTTTATTAAAAGAGAGCAAAGCTGTCACTTCCAACAGAGGCTATGTAGCATCCCAACAGAATCTGCTCTGGTACAAGTGGACTTCAATGAAAACTAGACCAGTCAACAGCACGGGGATGTGTATTCCTCATACTAGAACCAAGAGTACATGCTATTTTTTGACAATGAGGCTCAAATCGTCAAAATCTAAAGAAAATCATAAGAAAATCACGAGGCTCAATTTCCACAATTTCATGTTTTTATTGGCCAAAAATTAATGTTTGGTTTCTATTGCATTCAAAGTGTTTAAGATGGACCTCCAATTCAAGTATGTAATATTAATACCAGAAGTGTAAACCATTTTAGCCAGTTTGCTTCAGTAGAAGTTAAGAAAAGCTTAAGAAAATCTCAGGCTCACATTTGGGAAAACTTAAGAACATTTAGGCTCAGGCAAAATAACGGTTTTCTTATAAAAAATGTGGAATTTAGCCTATTTACCTCATGTGTTTGGTTACATAAGAAGTGTAGAATTATGGTGTATGTAAGTGGTCACTTAGAACATGATAAGACAACACTGCTGACTTTTCTGAATAAGCTACTATTTGATCTTGCTACAGCCAATGGTGTTAAGACAGTAGATATTTCTTCTGATGGATTGATGGTAGTATCAAGAGGGAAGTCTAGGTGGGAACATTGACCAAGCAACAGGTTGTGACAAATCTTGTAGAATTTTGCAGTGTAGCAAGCAGCAAACAGCATTAATCTGAAACTACACCAGTTACCTCAGCAGAATTTGATGCATCAGCTGACAAAATGAAATTAGAGGAAATATTCAAATGCTCAAAGCCAGTCATAGAAATGAAAAAAAGTATTTTTAATCAGTGGAAGGGCAAAGATTAAGATGCAAATTGTACTCCAACTAATTGGATGAACAAGAATTTCTACCTCTGCTTACACCCCTTATTTGTTAAGTAATACTACCAACTCAGAGTTAGAAATTTGTAAATGGTATGAAGAGAAGTGTCAATGCAATATCACCAGAGCAAAGGAAAATAGCAGACCTCATCATTTGCAGGTATGGAGGGGAGCTATTCCCAGGTGTTATAACTGCTTCATTTCCAGATGGTAACAAGGCAACTGTCAAGGCAGTGCAGAAGTGTATTGGATGATGGAAGTCGACAGAGAAAGATGGTGAAATTGATTATTTTGTAAGATGCATTGTGCAGAAAAGAAAACATCCTGTACCAATTAAGAACTGTGATACCTTCAGAGTAGAAGAAATGGAAGAGCAGTGGGAACTTCAAAATGTGTTAATGCAACTATGGGAATAGGATATTCAAATATTTCAACTTTGTTATTGCATTGAAAAAACTTCTAACATCTATCACACCCCATATGTTATGTGAATTACATCCTATGTGTAATGCTGTTATGCAAAAGTTTTAATTTTGCACAAAAATGGAGTGCATTAGATATTGAAGGGAATTGCTTTTTGAAAATTTCATACATCTGCAATTCATAATCAAGAAAAATAGTTTGGTAGAGCTTAAGGTTGAGAAAAGTTAGTAATGTTAAAAAGTTTACTTGAACTTGATGATTATCTTATGTAATATCTGTTACGGTCATAAAAATACCTGTAAGTCAGAACACAAGTAAGCAACAGTTACCATTTTTCATGGAAAGAGAGTACTGTCATATTGTGTTAGAAAACATATGTCTGCATATTTTTCATAGTAGAAACGAATATTAAGAAAAAGGCATCCCTCAGCTTGTTTTCATCCAAATCCACATGTCAAACTCAGGCCCATGGGTCAAATTTGGTCCACCATGTGATCATAATTGGCTCATGAGGTAATTTCAAATGTGCATTAAAGCTGGCCCACGGAGTATACTGTGCCACTAATGCTACAGATCCCAAAACGAATAGGAAACATAACATTCCATATAAAGAAAGCAAAAGATAAATATGCTATTTGGTGAGTGAGAGGACAGACAGGAGCAACTGCTGTACCAAAACACTGGGGCCATTGGGCTGCAAATTTGCCAACAATTTCACCCTCCACAAAAATGACCAAAAGAGCTCCCAAAACAGTTGGGAGGCAGATTATTTCTTCACAAATATGAAACACAGACCAGTTGATCTTGTGTGTGGAGCTATCATTGTTGTAACAAAAGAATATAACATAAGAAGACAATATGAGACAGAACATGAAGAGTAAAAGGGCCTAGATGTAAATCAGAACCTGCAGAAGGTGGAGGAGTTGAAAGAAGTCTGGTTTGCTGGCAGACAATGTTCGTGAAAGCAAAATCAAAAAGTGAACCTACTGTAAAGGCCAGCTTTATTGTGGCAGCAGAGATAGCAAAATCAGCCCGACCCTTCAATGAGGAGAGTTTATCAAAAAAGTTCATGGTCAAAGTTAATTACATCGCATGCCCAGATAGACAGCAAGAATTTCTAAATGTGAGTCTGAGCAGAAACACCATGGCTGAGCATGTGTGTGAGCTTTCCACTACTCTACATCAACAACTAATACAAAAGGAAAAGATTTCACTGCATACTCCATTACTGTTGATGAGAGCACAGCAACACATCTGATACTGCCCAGCTGTCCATCTTCATTCTTGGAGTAGACTCGAGCATGTGTGCTACAGAGGAACTTTTAGGATTAAAATCATTACATGGTACCACCAAAAGAAAAGATATTTTTGAAGAGGTATCCAAATGTATAACTGAAATGGGCCTGCCTTGGGATAATCTTGTGGGACTGACGACAGATGGTGTGGCCGTGATGTATGGTCAAAAGAGTGGGTTGGTCAGCAGGATTCAAGAGAAGTTGCGGGAAGAAGATACAGTTGAACTACAGCTTATCACTGTATCATATATCAGGAAGTGCTCTATGGCAAATCCCTGCAAATGGGACATGGTATGAGCTATATAAAGCAAGTAGTCAACTTCATGTGAGCTAAAGGTTTGAATCACTGGCCGTTCAAGTCTTTTCTAGAGGAGTTGGATTTAGAATACAGAGATGAGCCCTATCACACAGAAGTGAGATGGCTAAGCAGGGGAAGAGTGCTGAGCAGATGTTTTGAGATACATAAGGAAATCTGTCAGTTTATGGAGAGCACAGGGAAGGATATAGCACAGATGAGAGATAAAAAGTTTCTGTGTGAGCTTGCATTTCTGCCTGATATTGGGAGCCATCTTGATGTGCTGAGCTTCAGGGACAGGGCCACATCATCACAGACATGTACGCAACTGTAAGGGTCTTCAAAACTAAGTTGTGTCTGTGGGAGACTCAAATGCTGCAAGGAAATTTGGGCCATTTTCTGTGCTGCCAAACCATGGCAAAGCAGATTTCTCCTGCCTTGCTGCCCAGTGCACAGTTTGCTGAAAAAGTCAACATGCTGAGTGTTAAGTTTTCCCAAAGATGTGATTACTTTGAGGCTTGTGAAGGGAGATTTGAACAGCTCAGCAACCCATTTGCTATCGACATGGAAAGTGCACCAATCAGCCTCCAAATAAAGCTAATTGAACCCCAATGTAATGACATACTCAAATCAAAATATGACTCTGTTGGTGCTGCGTGGCTTCCATGTTTCCTCCCCGCCACAAAGCTTCAATTACGCACCCAAGGGGCTCAGATGTGTTCAATGTTCAGCAGTACATATCTACGTGAACAGCTGTTCTCTACAATGAAGCTGAACAAAACATCTCACAGAACTTGTCTTACTGATGAATACCTTCACTCCATCCTGAGGCTTTCTTCAGCCCAAAGCCTGTCTCCAGACATTGATGAGCTTGCATCTAAGAAAAGATGCCAGGCATGTCTTAGACCAATGTGCAAAGTAAATCAGAGTGTAGGAAGCTGAGTTGGCACATTTGCTGCTCCAATGCATGGTCTGATAATAGATAAAATGTTAGAATTTTATTGAATGACATTATAGTTGTTGGATCTTTTGTTGTTGGCTTTAAAAAAAGATGTACTTTAAAAAGGAACTTGAAAGGATAAGGGGAGACACACTTCATGTAATTATTTAGGTAAGTATTGATTACCACTAATGTTTCTTCTATTTGAAAGTTAATTTTCTCATGTGTTTGCAATATCAAGATTTGGTTGTTCCAGAGTCTGTGTTTAAGCAAACCTAAAACTTTTGTCCATATGAAAAGGTTACACATCACATATCAGTTGCAGCTCATTTTGCAATAACTATTGACTTTGGCCCATGACTTTATTTCACTGCTTCATTTTGGCTCACTAGGAACTTGAGTTTGACACCCCTGATGTATATGATATTGTACACCCAGATTGGATAACTTTGCTTTCACTTGCTGCTTCACAGCGGTGTGAACTCTCTTGCTGACATACATTGGCGTAGGAGGATGTCAAATGTTTTTGACAACATAATGATGGCAATGATTCTGCAACTGCAGCAAATGGTATTTCGTCAGATAATTCCTATGTTTTTATGTGGTTAAGAAAAATATCCTGATTATCATAATACTTACTTACTTACTGCCCATTATGCCTCTTGGCACATAGGGCAGCAACAACATTTCTCCACTCGCTGTGGTCTTCAGCCAGCCGACTCAGTTGTCCCTAAGTCTTTCCTACATTCCACATTTCCGCTTCCACCGCTCTCCGCCATGTAGTCTTTGGTCTCCCCCGGCACCTCTTGCCCTCAGGTGACCAGTACAGTGCGGTCTTTGCTAGAGATTCTTCGTCGTGTCGGAGCACATGCCCAATCCATGTCCACCTACGCTTCATTATAGTTTGTGATATTGGCAGGTTTCCACATTTCTGTAGGAGCACCTCATTTGTTCTTGTCAGTGGCCAACAGATTTTCATGATCCTTTGGAGACTTTTGGTATGGAAGCTGTTGACTTTGCCTGCATCAGTGTCAATCATCTTCCAGCATTCACTTCCATAAAGCAACACTGATACAACACAACTCTGGTATAACTTTATCTTTGAGATGTAACTGTACTGAGATGATCTCCATACTGGTTCCAACATCCTGAAAGCTGTTCTGGCTTTTGAGAGTTGTCTATTGATGTCTTCATCTGCTCCTCCACCCTTAGTAAATACACTGCCGAGATAGGTAAATCGATCGACATATCTCAAAACTTCATCACCAAGTTTTATGGGAGTCGGGTTGTTAACATTTAGTGCCATTACTTCTGTTTTGGTAGAGTTGATACATAATCCTGCTTGGGAGGCAAATAATTTGAGACGATTGGTCTTTTCCTGCATGTCACGGTGGGAGTGGGAAACAAAAGCCAGGTCATCAGCATAATCGAGGTCTTCCAGTGTTGTGGAGAGTTTCTGTCTGATTCCTCTCTTTTTGTCTTCAATGGTGCAGGATAGTATCCAGTCGACGACAAAGTTGAAAAGTAAAGTGGACAGTACACATCCCTGTCTTACTCCCGTCTTCACTTCGAACATGATGTCACTGTTTCCAACACTGTACACGAAACGTTCATAGTAGCTTTTGATGATGTCTACAAAGCTCTCAGGGATACCATAAGTGATGAGTATTTTCCAAAGCATTTCCCTGTGCACACTATCAAATGCTTTACTGAAATCAATGAAATTAATGTAGACTTCTCTGCCATTCTGCACGCTGTTCAATAATGTTCCACATTGCAAATACGTGGTCAACCCATCCTCTGCCTTTTCAAAAACCAGCCTGTTCTTGTCGTAAGTGATCATCGACAGCGGTGCAAATTCTTTTATATATGATTTTGGCTAATATTTTTCCGGGAACTGACAAGAGGGTGATGCCACGCCAATTGTTGCAGTCTGTTCTTTTGCCTTTCTTAGGGATCTTCACAATTATGCCTTTCTTCCAATCTGCTGGCACCTTCTTACATCTCCAGATTGATTCAAAAAGTCTCATTAGTGTATTAGCTGAATATTTGGAGTCAGCCTTGAACATTTCAGGGCCAAGCATATCTGGCCCAGGTGCTTTTCCGTTTTTCAGGGTTTTGATGGCTTCCTCAATTTCTCTCAGGGTAGGTGTCTCCAGTGATATGTTGACCTTTAGACCTCTGGACTCTACTTTAGCAGCAAGTGCTGGCTCTGGCTGATTGAGGACTTCCTGAAAGTGTTCTGCCCATCTTTTGTCTTGCTCTGCTTTTGATGTAATCAGCCTTCCTTGTTTATCCGCAACCAGGGCATTGCTGTCATTGTGGAACTTCCCGCACACAGTCTTTGTGATTTTTATAGCTCCCCCTGATCTTTTCTTCTTGCAGCTTCTTTTCCTTTTAGTGCCATCTCTTCAACAAAAACCCTTTTATCTCTCCTGGCAGAGCGCTTCACTTCTCGATTGGCTTCTTGGTACTGGGCAGATAATTTCTCCTGCAGCCTTGATGACTTGGCATTGAGTTTCTGTTTTCTTATGGCTCGACGGTGGTGTAAGACTTCGTATGTTTGAGCACTTTACCATTCCTTCTTCAACGTGGCCCTAAAACTTCTCTGCTCGTGTCAGAGTAGACAGCCTTCAAAGCAGACCAGCTTTTGTCTATCTCTTCTCCAATGTTGTCATATGCTCCATTAGTGTTATCTGCTGTGAGAGCATTGAATTTATTTTTTAGTGCTGAGATGAAATTATTCTGCTACTGTCAGTCCACCTGCATTCACTTATCCCTAGTAAAGTTAAACCATAGCCTCTCATTTCTGATGTTACTTGAGCTAAACGTCCTATTTCATACATGGTTTGGTCATTCCAGAAGCCTACTCTGGTTTTGTGTTTGGCGATCGAAACTTCCATCTTCGTGTCGGCAGCTTCCCGAAGGCTCTCACTACTGCCAGTCATACTAGCTCCATTTTGTCGCTCTGGAAGATCACCACCAACAGGCAAAGAAATGTTTGTTGCTGTTTCTGTAATGTAATGTTTTTTGCAAGATCTGGTTGTTAGCCAGATGCTCAACCTCCCATAAACCTGGAGGAATGGTTGGATGGATTTTGTCTGGTCCCTCCCACAAGACCAGTCTGGCATGGGAAACCCTTTCAGAGCCATAAAGGCCCCGCCAGCACTGCTCTTGAAGTCAATGAGACTTGCAAGCCCCTCCACGGCAACAACATACCATCCTTGGAGGGGATTATCATAATGGGCCACAAAAAATTGGACAAAAGTCTTGGATGGGCCATAAGTTATTTTGGCTAATTTTTGGAGATCATATTTTCAAACAATGAAGTTTCCTTCCTTAAACAGGCTAATCACTACATTTATGCTTTCTACCACTACACAGATCTGTTCTATCACAAAGTGGCTATCACTGCACCTTCGCTAACAAGTTCCAAAATTTATTCAGGAGTTGTAGGGTGTGCCAATTAAGCTTTCCCAGCCTACTCCTGCTAATGCCCAAAGCATGTGAGCTACTATTTTCGACAAATTAAATGATCCAATACAGGTGGCACTTTGTGCCTACAGATGGCAAATGCTCTCATAAGATCGTATGGCTTACTGATACAAGGAAAGATTTACCCACAATACCTTTTCCATGACAGGCATGACATCTCCAAACTTTCCCATAGATACCGCCCTGGGCTCAACTTTCATGTGATCGTTAAAAGTAGCACCTCAGAGACACTTTACAAATATGGCATTGATCTCAATTTTGACTGCGCAACTTATCACAGCTCACATCTTCCCAAATCAAACCGCTCGCGGCTACGCGTAGGGAAAAATAAACAAGTTATTCAGCCACCTCTCTTGTTTGTGTGCTTTGCCAACCCTAAAGCGAAGTAACTGCACTCCAGGATGCTGCTGATAAGATAAAGTATATGGACAGAAAGATTCGGTGCTGTCTATTGTAGAGTACCGAATAATTGTGGTAGGATATGAATAGTGTGTGTGTGTGGGGGGGGG
>WIPJ01002967.1:209666-227420 GCA_018155075.1 Cassiopea andromeda | reverse complement strand
CTACTTGCATATTCGTTACTGTTTTGTTATGTTATAAGAACTAGATTTGATTCGATTTGGACATTTTAGAACAAACTCGTATGAACCCCAAAGTAGTTATTCGAGAAAGGGGGAGATATAATGTTTTTGATTCCATATTTAGTCATCATAAATTATCATACATTATGAGTATAGTTTTAGAGCACGTGTAGTTGGTTGTCGGGATCATTATTAATGGGTTTTGATCAGATATTATACCATCTGATGCCTCTGTTCTTGTCTTCAGTGGTGCGGGGTAGTATCCAGTCGACGACAAAGTTGAAAAGGAAAGTGGACAGTACACATCCCTGTCTTACTCCTGTCTCCACTTCGAACATGATTTCACTGATTCCAACGCTGCACGCGAAACCTTCATAGTAGCTTTTGATGATGTCGATGAAGCTGTCAGGGATACCCTAAGCGATGAGTATTTTCCAAAGCGTTTCCCTGTGCATACTATCAAATGCTTTACTGAAATCAGTGAAATTGATGTAGATGCTCTTCTGCCATTCTGCACACTGTTCAATGATGTTCCGCATCGCAAATATGTGGTCAACACATCCTCTCCCTTTTCGAAAACCAGCCTGTTCTTGTCGTAAGTGATCATCGACAGCGGTGCAAATTCTTTTATATATGATTTTGGCTAATATTTTTCCGGGAACTGACAAGAGGGTAATGTCACGCCAATTGCTGCAGTCTGTTCTTGTGCCTTTCTTAGGGATTTTCACAATTATGCCTTTCTTCCAATCTGTTGGCACTTTCTTACATCTCCAGATTGACTTAAAAATTCTCATTAGTGTGTTAGTTGAGCATTTGGGGTCGGCCTTGAACATTTCAGGGCAAAGCATATCTGATCCAGGTGCTTTCCCGTTGTTAAGGGTTTAATGGCTTCCTCAATTTCTCTCAGGTAGGTGTCTCCAGCGATATGTTGACCTGTAGACCTCTGGACCCTACATTAGCAGTAAGTGCTGGCTCTGGCTGATTGAGGACTTCCTGAAAGTGTTCTGCCCATCTTTTGTCTTGCTCCTCTTTTGATGTAATCAGCCTTCCTTGCTTATCTGCAACTGGGGCTTTGCCATCGTTGTGGAACTTCCCACAAAATGTTTATTCACATAAAGCAGACAGCTATGAAGAAGGTGTGGTCATTAACATGCGTTAATTCAGGGTGTGGTCGAATATTTCTTCATGTTTAGCCACCTTCTTACGTTTTTAGGACGACACCCATGACGACACCACTGCCCCTCTTCTCCTCCAATGAAATGCAACTGGGGTAGGCCTCGCCTACCGAATTTTCAATGCGAGGTTCTCCAAAACTCCTGGAAAATGGCGGCTACAAGGTTAACTACGTGTGTGAGGTGTATCCAGAATTTAAAGGCGAAGCCCTCTATCGTTCAAGTGCAATCTAGATATTTTAGATCAACAGCTAGCCTAGAACGACTAAAGAAAGATTACAGATTGCGACCAGAACCAAGGAAAAGAAAATGGGTGCCCCCGTCAATTAGAGAAGATTTTATTTTTCTTTATGATGCAAAAGCAAAGCGTGAATTTCCATTCCACAACCTAGGTCTAGCTATGAAAATTTTACGACTCTGTGCTGTCAGAGAAGAAAATGTTTTGCTGTATATTAGGCTGAATCTCAAAGGAAAAGATGTAAGGGTTGACTTAACGCTCGTCCATTGATGCTTGCTGCTTGCAAGTGTTTTGCTGGCATAGCTACACTTGCTAGCAGCTCGTAGACAACAACGACGACTGTTGAAAATTTGATACTCAATGCCAGTGTATTTTAGCATGTATTTTATGTGGGCATATATTTTTTATGTGTTAGCTTAGATATATTGTTTTGCCAATTGCATGCACTAAGCAGTGTTTTTATTTTAACCAACAACTCTGTTTATCTTCTGATTTGCTAGATTAGAATTTATAAGTATCTCCAATCTGGCACATTTTTACCTTAAGAAAGTAGCGTGGAAATTATATGTCAGTTTCTTTGATTGTTCTGACAAACATTAAGCTTCTACAGCTGTAAATTACTTTATGCAGCCTGAGAGTTCCAGACTGGAAATTTTGTTTACTGTGCAGACAGTTTCATTTTAATAATTTTTTCATGGTGCGTGGCTGAGGGAAGTTTCTAAAACTCTTTACATGAGCCTAATTTTAAAGCTTGTGTGAAATTGCTGTTACTTTTTGATTTGTTACTAGTGGCCTCTTCATATGCACAGATAGTGAACCACTAAGGTGCATTCCATGTACTTTGGCCTATAGATATCTGGTGTGCAATAAGTTTTATTATCAGATTTGGCATGGGAAGTATTTGAAAAAATTTTCTGGGTGTGTGAATTCTTGATTAATTGATTTGTGAAAGTGGATAGCATGGGATTTTTTGCATAACTGATTTGGGTTGGTGTTGCACAGGCATAGTTTTCTGCACATAACACAGTTGCTGGCCAATCCATGCCCAGAAAAAATCGATGCAAGAGTGTTGATTTGCACATGTGCCCTTGTCAGCAATGAGTGATTGCTCTGAATTATTTGGAAGTGCACATGTGATCTGAGATATGTGTTTCTGAAATACAAATTTCCTTGTTGCTGAACCATTTCAAATGTCTCATATAGGATGAAACAGGATAAAGTAGAGTATGAAAAAAAAGTTGACTGTCATTAGTATTGCAGTTGCTACAACAAAGTTCTTATTTAGGATGTGCGATTGCACTGTTGAAAGTGATGTTGGCACAAGCAGCTATTCACTCGTGCTGAGGATTTTGCACATGTAGACAGGCGTACATGTGATTGTATGTTTCTCAGGGCATGGTCTGCCTGGCACACTTCCAATTACCAATTTACATGGAATGCACCATAGGTGAACCATTAGACTGATTGCTTGCCCAATATTGAAAATCACCCAGGCCAGAGTAAGTAGAAGATATTACAGGTATACATCATATTTTCCAGTCTAGTGAGAGTTGAAAACATTGAAATACATGTATGAGTATATGGGGTTCTATGGAGGAGTATATAGACTGTCAATATCAAGAAGTGAAATGCAATTCCTGCATATTTTACAGTAACATGTATTTGATTTCAGGGATTTGAGTAAAGATGTTTCTGATCTTCCATTTGCTTTTGGGCTTGTTATAGGTGGCACCAGAAACCATCAGAGGGGACATAATTATGCCAAATAAATATATGGAGAGGAAAATCCTGGTGCTTGCAGAGGTGTCAATTTCAGCTTATATTTCTTAGATTTTATTCGTATTTATTGGCAATAAGCTCAATTATTAAGACTACTTCCAACATGCACATTGATGCCATGATGTAAATAGTTTTCTTTCTAGGCAGTTAATTTAAATATTCTGCTCTGTTGCTGTATTTTAACCTTCCTCTTGTTTTGTGTAATTCAGGGTGAACAGGCCGAAGAAGCGCGTGAAGCTGGTGCAGATTTTGTGGGTGGTGATGACATACTCCCTGATGTAAGCTTCTATCCTTATTTCGATGTCCTTTAAATATTATCTTGTTAAGTTATATATTTTATAAGGTGTTATTTAATGCAGAATTGTACTGCCTCCATGTTTGTCATTATGAATTCACCCAAATATGATAGAAATGTGAAATTTTAAAGTCCTATTTGGGCAATTTCACAATGGTGGTCATGTACAGGTACAATTATGCATAAGAGCCTTTTATGGTGCATGAGATCCCACAACAACATAGAAACTACCTCTCTCTATATCACTTCAAAAAGGAAATGAAACAGCTTCCAAAGAGCTGAGATGGGTAGTATCAATCAAGCATGACCCCTTGGAAGAGCAGCTCTTTACTTGTTTTAATTTTTTATATTTGCTGATGGGGCATCATGTCTACAAATTTATTTATGCTTAATACCTCTACTATCTAATAAAGAATTTGGTCTTTTCAGTGCTTTGAATTAGAAATATAGAACTTTGGTAGATATATTCTCTATGTTTGATATGATTTTGGTAATTAGATATTAATTTACAGGTAGAGGCTGAAGAGTTTGAGTATGACTATTGCCTGAGCAGTATTGAAATACTGCCCAAAATTCAACATCTCTCTGGAGTCCTTGGATCACAAATGCCAAATCAAGCTTTAGGTATAAAGTTAATTTGGCTGTCCTTTTTGTTTTTTCAAAGTTATTGCCAAAGTTTTGGGTAGTTTCTATAGTTTCATATGCTTAGGACAATATGATTGCAATTTATGAAATTCCATGAAGGAGTTGTAACCATGGAAAAATCATCAATAGTGGAACTAGTGTTCCAGGTACATCAGTCACTGTACAGAGTTTTCAGACTTTTGTCTGTTTTTTTTGTACATTTTTGTTGGTTTATGAAGCTGCTCTGTAATAATTTCAGTTATCACACAAATAATTCATCTTTTAAAATCAACATTTTCATGTTTGTCTCCAAAGTCTAACTAGCTTAATATCTATAACAGCCATAATACTTACAACTGTCTGTGGCCTTAGAGAGTACATATGTAACTCTGTAAATAGTAAAAAATTCTGCATTGGGATTATTATTTCCCACAATGCACTAAGATTAAACAAGAACTTATTTGTAAACAGGTTTAATGTGTGCATAGCAGTATAATGTTAATATCATAACAGTTCATGCATTTTTGTTGGTACATGTTTTGCCACACTATCAAAACTATCCTTCTGCCATCTTTGAAGGTATGCCTTCCAGTTATTATTATATGTTCTTTCTCATCCAGGAATGCTAAATGTTGCCCACTAAGTATCCTTAGAAATTAACAGAGTTTTAAAATTACTGCTAATTCTCATATCCACACAGGAACAGCTACTAACAATTTAGCATTTGCTGTGAAAGAATACAAAAGAGGTCAAAAATACAGATCCACAAAGGCTGGCATTATAAATTTGGCAATTGGAAAGGTAATAGTATTCATTGCTGTGATGGATAGATAGGTTGTTCATTGCATGAAGAGAAAAGATGGAAAATTTGAAAATATTCCATCATAAAGCTTTTTATCTAATTATTTCATAACTGTTTTATACAGCAAAAGTGTAGTGGAATGGATTGCAGAAGAACTTTGCTTATGTAGCTTTAATGGTTTTAAAGGCTCTGTATGGCAAGGATGGCACCAGCCATTGCAGACTGGGAGAGGATTTTGGTGGACCATACCCTATAATTAGTACACCCTATTGCAGCCACTTCACTACAAGGACACAATTACCATTCTATTTAGGTACAATGGTGAGCAGTAAAAGACAGGTCTGTGGCTTCATAAAGAGCAATAGTATGTTTTTTATAAGAAACATGTCTAGAAGAAGAATGGGGCTGAAATTAGGCAAAAATTAAGAAATATTTATGAAACATTGGCAGGCTGAGTTTCAAATAGCAACTTGCAAAATTGTTTAACTAGTAAATGTTTGATCAAACTAGCAAGAAATTAGAATGAACATCCATTACATGCCTCACAAAACCTGAGCAACCTTTTCCTTGCATTATTATCCCTTAATCTGGGTTGTTATTGTCTTAAAGTTGGAAGTCTTGGAATTTGAGAAACATTTATGGAATATTTGAGGCTGGATGTGATGAAATATTAAGAAACATCCAGGCTGAGGCCAGAGAATTTGTTTCTTATTTAAAAACATGTAGTGTAAAGAAGAATTACATCTTGCAAAGATCACTCTCCCCACTCCAAGCATTCTCTCATAATATTTGGAGCAAATAAGAAAATTGATCCTAGAGGGAACTTAGGGCCATCTCCCCCAGTCCCATCTCCCCCAGTCCCCATGTGGAGCCATCACTGCTGTCTGGTGCATAGCTACTGCCATTGCACTACACAGTGAAACAATATGTGCAGGGTTTCTGTACAAATTATACTGTAGAACATGCATTTGATTTTATCTCCTATGCCCTGGCATTAAGACTAATCATAGCCAATTGCAACAAGTAATGTACACTAATTACACACTATATAAGAAACATCAATGTACAGTACATTGACTGATTGCTCTGTCACAAATGTCATTGTGGATTAAGTGATTGAACACATTGCTAGAAAAGAGTGTTTCAACACACTTGACTCCCAAGTGATAAGAGCTATGGTTGGTTGTGATATCAGGAATTTCTGGTAGGGACTGACTGTTAAGATGGATGAGTAAAATATTCTTAGCAGCAGATTATAGCTGCTACTGTTACTCTAACCAAAGAGTTAATGATAATCCATTGGGGGACTAGCATGCTCCTGTGGTGCCACTTCTAAGCTACAGAAGCATAAGATCCAATCCACAATGAACTAGCACATGATACCCTTGCATTTGCAATAATTGAATAAAATCATCTTTGTCAAAGAGTTTTTATCAGAAATTTTACCTGTGTATTGTAAAGGTCTGAATTCTAATGCAGCTCATCAGCAAATTTACTTTATCAATACCCTTACTGACAGCAGTGCTTGTAGTACTGAAAAGGGTTACCCTTTGTAAGTTCTACTCTTTTAATGACAAAAATGCTAGCTATGCTGTAAAGCTAATTTTGTTGCTTTATTCTTAGTTAAGCTTTAGTGATGAGGAAATTGAAGAAAATCTACAGACAACAATAAATAAGATAAAGTCACACATACCAGTTGGTGTACCTCCAGGTTTGCTTTCTAATTTGCTTCTATTTCTAATGCTTTCAAAATTGATTGATTTTTGTTAGCTGCTGAAGGCCCTGTTTACATCATACCAGATTGCTATTTAGGTGTTGTGGCTTTCATGCCATTTTGGTCTTGCATTTACATTACAATACTGCTATCTGGCACATAATGCCCTAGCAGTAGTTGTGAAAGTCACCTCAGTATAGAGCCATAATACTCTGATAGTAGTCCAGTATAGTGTAACCAGGGCCCTCAGTTGTTGGTTGATGTAATATAGAAGCTCAGTTAAGCCCCTCTCTGTAGTTGGTCTCCTCCTATGACTGCAGAAAAATAGAATACTTTCCATAGGACTTCACATAGCTTTTATGGCAGTTGAAAGTCTGATTGATTGATTGATTGATTGATTGATTGATTGATTGATTGATTGATTGATTGACTGACTGACTGATGCCCTCATTGGCTAATTGAATGATCAATTTTTAAATTCATTATCCAACTCTGCTGTGTTCATGCATTGGGACCATCCACGTAGTATGTATGCAGAAATTTAAACAACTTTTGACCCCCTCCCCCTTGTATGCAAACATGTGCTTTCTACAGCAGCCCCTACTTGCAAATTTAGTTTCAAGTTTAGCCCCCCACCTCCCAAATCAGCTTTTAGTGTTCAACCTGTTTCTAACAAGTTTTTAGCAAGCAAAAAGAATGATCACAATCACGTTGTAAGATAGGCACATTTGTCCAATCTGTGTAACTGTATTGAAGTAGAAATCTGACCAAAATGTTAAATTCAGATGCACGCATCATGTCAGTATGTTGAACATTCAAGACTGCATTTGGAAAAAACAATGTGATTTTGGTGTAACTAGGTGTATTGGTGAAGTTGTATTACAAACATACATTTTGAAAATAGCCCTCCTCCCTTGTGCACAAACGTATTCTTTTTGATGAACCCCAAATCTCCCCTTTGTGGGTATGCACTATTTGGGTGGCCCCATTGACCAACAGCAGCCAGTCAATCAATCATTTCATGAGTAATTAATATGGTTGGTTGATTTAGTGATTGCTCAGTGTTTTATTTGTTAGAAAAAAACTTATAATCAGCACAGGAGGGGGATAGCATAAGCAATAGCTGTCTGCAATTGATGCAGCAAGTAGCCTCAGAAAGGAATAACCAAGAATCATTTTCCTATTTTAACCACAATTGCCTTAAAACTAGTTTTTATTTTCGCTTACCATAGCAGCTCTGGTGAATCCCTGGCTTTTTATCAAATTTTCACTTGTCTAGAGAACTCTAGAAAGAGAATGGGCTAAAAAATGAGCTAACTGGGGAGAGAATGTATTTAGAGAAGTCATTGTTACCATGTTGGAAAGGCATTTTGTGTATATTTCTATATTGCGGCCATGGATTGTCAATAAATATAAGTGTAGAGCTTTTCCTATTAGGTTCTTGTCATTTTGATCAGACTGAATTAATCAGCAAGCTTGGAATAGCTGAAGATTGATTTCACCTTGTGAAATTGATTTCAAAAGGTTGATAAAAGTTTCCTCCTGGCCTTTGAGATGGCCAAGTAAATTGCTACGTGAAACATACTTTATGCACACTCAAACTCATCAATATTTCTACACAATGAAAGTGGGTGTAAATTAATGATTTGAAGGAGGCTTATTGGAGAGGAGGCTAGAATGAGATGGGGGCTGAATAGAGCTTTTGCAGTATAAGTTTAGTTGATCTACTGTCCATTGAGTAATTCAATATTATTATTTACTCAAGTGCCAAGCAATTATTTTTATAATTATTTCTTTTATATTCTTTTACAAAACAGAAACATTTGTCAAAAGATTGCTGATAAGATCAACAATGGGACCTGCCATGCTGCTTCCTAAATGGGAATTCTTGAATACTAAGCGAAAAAAATTTGTAAACTAAGAGTATATCATTTATTACTTTTGTGAAATTTGCGCATTTTCTTTTACGTTTTTATCATCAACTACCAAAGTAAATCATGTATTGTTTGAACGTAATCACTTTTATCAATTTGATTGCCTACACGTTTTTTTGTAAGAAAATACACTCCCCTACCAAAAGTTTGGAAATGATTGCGAGGCTAAGATGCTGGAGCGAGTGTAAGCAAGCATTATTGTCACAAGTATATCAACGAGTTTTTACATACTTTACCTTCAAACCACCGTGAAATTTCACACAGGCGCAGAAAAATTATTGATCTACTAAATTATAAATTTACTATTTCATAACTAGTATGCTGTTAAAAATTTCGATATTTTGTTTGATAACCAGGTTGACTCAGAAGAGCTTCTACACGTCATGACATTGGTTGATGAATTTATTCAATTTGCCGTTTTGAAATTTGTTGCCATTCTTCAAATTTTCTAGCAATTGCCTGTTCTTTAATCCTTCGAGAGTTGAGCTGTGGTTTTAATTCAGAATAAGCCATCCATTTTCTATGATTTTAATGCCGGAGATTGACTAGGCATCGAAAGAAGTTTTTGAGAATATTTGCTAAAGTCGAGGCTCAAGCAAAAAGTGGTTTTTGTATACAAAAAGCGTTAGATAAAACTTCAAAGACTTTTGGAAGTGGCGCGCTGGCTTGCCTCACATGACGTGTAGTCAATGCCAAGGTACATGTAAGGCACTTCCCTTCCAGTTGGCTGCAAAGCTTCCTCGATTTCGTCTAGGCTCAATAGGTCGTTAGGTTGGTTTACGTATTGAAAAGGGAACGAGGCTGCATGTGTATTATTGTATTGGAAATGAGACTGTGGTAGGAAAATCAGGTAGTTAATTGTTCGTGGGTTGTGTACGATCACGGTCGTGCGGGTACATGATTGCCTTTGTTTAGTCATGCCCTTCCCCACGTGCTCTCGAATAATAAACCTAACTGGTATTTTAAGTTTTGCCATCATTTGTATCACTTTCAGCAATATAAGTTAACGCATTATAAAGAATAAGAAGGATTTTCAAAATGGTGGCCAGTTACTCTAGGCTGTTTGTTTTTGCAATTTTATTTACCAAGTGCATATGTAGGTATGCTGATTCCGAAGTAACGTTTGACCATGGAGATAAGTTTAACGATGAACCTAGGCCAGGCACTCCAGCTGTTATGGACCCAGATGTGATACAAGAAATGGAAGCTGAAAAAGAGTTCAACAAAGCCGTGGAAGAAGCGCACAGTGGACCTCACGAACCTGTAGATGACACGAACAAACCGAAAGAAATCTTACCAAAAGTAGAATCAATATACATCCCTCGCAACTGCCAACGAAAGACACAAAAAGGAGATTTACTTGTCGTCCACTACACCGGGTGGCTAGCAAAAAGTGGCCGAAAATTTGACACGACAGTCGATGTAAGGCGACGATATTCGCCGTTCGAATTCGTCTTGGGCACAGGCTACGTCATACGTGGGTGGGAAAAAGGATTGCTGGATATGTGCAGGGGAGAAAAGAGGAAGCTGGTTGTACCGTCTGTTTTGGGTTATGGCAAGAAAGGACTTCGTGGCATTATTCCACGTAAGTAACTGAAGTACTGACTTTGACAGCAATGATAAGAAGTTTCATCATGAAAGATGATACTGATTATGCTAATAAATGCAGTTTGTGAGGAAACTTTTGGTTTAGTAATGTTTGGTGATGCTTGAGTCGTCAATACTCCTTTTTAAGCAAATGTTATATTTCACACTGTATTTAAGTACTTTTTCATCGCAGTCCGATGCATATAGGCCCCAGCAATATAACTTAAAATATTTTTATAGGCCACAGCAATAGAACTTAAAATATGTTTAATGTTTTCATTAAATGGTTATAACTATTGTATCTGCTTTTTGAATATTTTGGTGCTTATTGGGACTTCTAAGGGGGAGTATATTACTTGAATCTTACCTAATTTGTTACTGGGCGTCTCTAAGCCACACTAAATAAACAACATTGCACCACTATTTAGCCTCTCTTATACTATTATATTTTGTATTACTGCATTTGTGCTACTGTATTTTGTAATCTAGATACTACTGTATTTTGCATTAAGTATTACTGTAATCTTTAGGTATTTTGCATGGAGCCTGTGCATTATTTGCGCAAGGGTTTGATTGATGTCTGCAATATTTGTTCATGACTGTATTCTCTGTCTTTTCTAGCGAATTCCACCCTTGTCTTTGAAGTGGACCTCTTGGATCTACGTCGAGCCACACCAAACTACGCACCAATGGACTTGTTCACATCATTGGACAAAGATGGCGACAAAAAACTGTCCCGCGATGAGGTTTCCGCTTACGTGAAGTATCAAAACAAAATTTACAGACATCCCAACGCACCAAAGCCTACTGATGAGGAGCATGAGAAGATGGTCGATCAGATATTTGAAAGAGAAGATAAAAATCAAGATGGACATATTTCACATGCTGAATTTAGTGGGCCTAAGATGCCTCACACTGAACTCTAGACATTTTATGTAGCTATTTCTATTTTTGAAACAATACTGGCAACATCTTTTTCTCTTTTCTCACTTGTTCAGCTCTTCTCGCTTAGCTTTAAGTTATCATTATACACTTCAACAGTGTTTATGTAGTGATGCCAGTTGGTATCAAATGTGGGCAACCTTCTCCTAAGTTACTTTCACTGCTGATCATGGATATTCAGCAACAGTGGCAGGTGTTAACAATTGCATTCCTATGTTTTTGTTTCAAGCAGATTATTTGCAGTTCAGAAAAGACAATCATTGTTGGAGTTGATCAGCAGCTTTAGTGTAACCGGCTTTTATCCTAGTCTTTTAAAGTCGCATTTCATCATTATCTTCATCAATTATGCATGCTTTCATCAATTATGAATAATTTTGCTATTTTCTATCCGATATTAATAATTATGCTACCTTTTTTGTTCATTGTGAATAATCATGCTACCTTAATTCTTCGTGAATAAATAAGTAAATCTTTTACTTATTATGAATTTATTGTGAACTTATTCGTACGTCATCAGCAACCAGATCTGACGACATTCTGGTTGGCTATAAAATATCTTTTCTGATTTTTGCACGAGTGTATCCAGGATTTCCTTTATTTCATTTATTTTCATTTTAAGTTGTTTTTACTTGGTACAGTTTACAGTTTGTAGAAAGTTGATTTACATACTGCCTAGCATAGCTATTTGACATTAGTGATGTACTTCTGAGCCATATGATTTTCATTGGCGTTCCGTTTTCTTCGTTCCAATAAAATGACCAGTCATCATTACGGTTGCGGTGACCCTACTACTGCCTCTACTGTTGCGCTTGCGCTTGCGCTGATTATTTCGCTTGTGTTTGTCATTGCCTTTGCTTTGATCATTACATTTGTATTGATCGCTGTTATTCAATTTCAGATTCAATTCAACTAAACTCAAAACTCTATTACAAAAACAATCTAGGCCTGGTTCAGGCGTCGTACCAGAGCCGTGCCGTGCCAGCGGTTTCCTGGCACGGCACAGGTTTGATACTAAGCACAGCGATTGATTCAGACATTGTGATATGTATGCCATGTCGAATATTGTATTTCGATTTCAATTGTGACGGGTTCGTTTCCCGTTTTTATCCAGAGAATGATAACGAGTTAGGAAACACACAGATTAACAAACAGCAGACGCTTCTTCGTCTCACACACGTCACAAGTGCTCTCTTTCTAATATACGTAAGTCAACCTCAAAGCGAGGCTAGCAGAAGCTTCTACTGGAACATAATGTCACGCAATGCTCCTCTAAAAAGTGGCACCAAATAATTCACAATTATGTAATGGACAGAACACAGACTAGTCACAGTCCAAAGGTCTGCTATGCTAGTGTTGAGGTACAACCGTGCGGTACGGCGTAATAGGTCGTGCCATGATTTTAGCTCGAGCTAAACTCATTGATTATTTCAGATTTAGTGATACTGCCGTGTCAGAGCTTGTTGCAAAAAGCTATTGCTTGAATTATAGCGCTTTTATTGCGTTTCCTTTGATCGTTGTGTTTGCTCTGATATTGCGTTAGCGTGGTTGTTGTGTCTGCATTATCGCCACGCTTGCATGATCACTGGGTTTGCGTTTATTATTGTCTTAGCCTTGAACGATGCTTTTGCATGATCGTTGTGTTTGGATGATTGTTGCATTGGAGTTGCATTTGCATTGATCGTTGCGCTTGCGTGATCGCTAGGTTTGCGTTGATTTTTCCGTTTGCTTTGATCATTGTGTTTCAATGATTGCTGTACCTGCATGACTGCTGGTTTTGCATTGATTGTTGTTTTAAGCTTGATCCTTGCGTTTGCATGATCATTATGTTTGGATGATTGCTGCATTGTTCGTTGCATTTGCTATGATCGTTACACTTGCATGTTCGTTGCGTTTGGATGATCGTTGTGTTTATTCTGATCGTTGCTTCTCCGTTATTCATTTCTAATGCTTTGAAAATTATATTTGCACTAATCACTGCACAATTCAGCATTGTTATTAAAATGGATTAGCCTGGACTGATTGATTGCTTGATTAATTGATTGGTTGATTGATCGATTGATTGATTGATTGATTTAGTCTTACAGAAATAATACTGTTGCTATTAAATTTCAATCATGGGAGTCGGAGTCACTACCTCTTAGCAGGCGGTTCAGCCATAGGGATCACTTAATTGCGCCATTAGATGAGAATTTTCCAAGCCATGCAATCCAGATTGTTGTAGCAGACGTAACCGATTGTAAAATCGTTTACTGCTATTTTAAATTTATTATCCATGTTACCCAATCACTTTCAGTAGTTAATAACAAATTAGTGCGATGATAACTGAAATTTTAAATGCCATTTAACTGTAGCACAACCTAGTAATGCTTCACTGATTGCAGCTATAATTTTCAATGACATTTCACTTGATAGTTGACCAGTTGGAAGCTTAACAAATAGCTTGATTACGTCACTTCTGAACTTAATTGATTCGATTTCGCATTGTTAATAATGCAATCTTTGTTTAAGTCGTCAGGTGTGCAGATCAGTTATAGCAACAAAGCTAATCATGCCCCAGCTGCTTCACGCAATTAAAAATAATCCACCATCATTATCAAACCGTGTTTCATCATTAGTAAGCGAACAGTTTACTGCAATGAATTCATCTATTTTTGGCCGTCGTAATCTCTAACATGCTTTCTGCGACTAAAGATGTGCATGGTGCCATCCGTTGTTTTCTTTACGTCAAATTTATCCGATTCGCTTCTGATACCAGCCTGCTAATAAGCAAAAGCATCAGGGAAGAAGAAAATTTGTTTAGGCGAGTATTGAATTTCTGTTTCTGATGTTATTACCTGCATGAAATTTTAATGCCCGCTACAACCTGCTCCTTCAATTTGATTGGCTAATTCTTTGATATCAATCAAATTCTTAGTCAAACTATTAGAAAGGTTCGGTTGTTCTCAATTCAATGCTTTGCAACGCTGGCCAAGTGATCGGCAAAAATAAGACCCAGCTCTTTTTAAACTATCAAAGTAGTCGGGCTGTTGAATTATCTTATCTAAGTCACTGGCAACCGTAGGCTACTTATGGGGAGCTTTGTTCGGAGAGTTTTGTGGTTTGGTTGACTTTACGAATAAACAAACAAGAACTTGATTATCAAAGTACTTAAGTACACGAGCGATCACTGGAATGACATATTTCTGCAGAGGAGATAGTGCTGACAGCAAGGCCATTTTGTAGAGATCGAAAGGCTGAAATCATCACGGACTCTTCAAGGTAGGACCTGCCTTGTACTGGTCATATTGAAAATCTCGCTTGCGCATTCGGTTTGGTGGCTTTGACAGTTGGTTAGACTTAATACTGACAGTCAATTTAAATGTTGTTCTTTGACGTCTGATTTATTCTGATGCAAATCAAGCGTGCGTAGGGCAACTAAACTAATACAAACTAACATTTTTGTAGCATGATTTTATACAGGATGGAGATGAAATGGAATTTATTTAAACCTAGTGAGGCTTTTTGAGCTTATTGGCACTGCTTTGTTCTAGGTCGCAAAACTTTGAGTCCAAACAGCCTATTGTTAGCAGCCTTTCTTGTGCACGGAAGACGAAGAAGAGAAAAATGAGCTGCCCATCTCTGTTGTTCAATGTTTCGTGTTTATGTATACGATTTCTAACAATTCTTGCGTACTTGTGTGTTGGTGCTGCAGTTTTTAGGACTTTTGAAAAGGACAGCAAGGGAAGAAAATTGGTTTCCAAACCTGAGATAGAGCAGTATTTTGACTGGTTTCATTTCGCTTTCACTAGCACAACTACTATAGGTTGGTATGAATGTTTAATTTTGTAACTTAGGGGCCGTTCATTATTTATGCCTCAGGCTGAACCTGAAGAGAAATATCTATTTGGGTAATTTTTTGTTACTCAACCTTTTGCAATATAAAAATAATAGTTAAACAAACCAATATAGAACTAGTAAAAGTATGCTACCCAACCTTCGAGAGACAAAAAAGTGATGTACCCAACCGTAAGAAATCATTTACCCAACCTAATTCTCTTCGGCCCCAACCTGAGACATAAATAATAAGCGGTCCTTTATTGTACTTTGCTGGAATTGAAGTATTTAATGAAAATCTTGCATGAAATACAATACAACAGACATACCATACAACATCATGAAGAGGGACGTGCCGAAGTATGTGATGCGGGGTTATAACACTCCTCATCTTTTACCGAAGTCGTCGGTAACTTGGCTTCTCGATATTAGCTGGCGTAACAATCTCCACTTGTAGGTAGTTCTGGGAAATTGGCTACTCCACGAATCAAGAGCTTTTCCATACGCCACTGGCTATCAGCCTTCTTTTGTTTGAACAAAGGAAAAAGTTGAGCGGTGATGCAAATACAAAAATATGCATGTTAATTTTCATGATTATTTTGAATATAGCATGATAATTTTGCGACGAGATAAGAAATTCCCCTACAAACGGCAATTAAGCTCCACAGATTTTTTTGCCTCCAGACACTCCTCTACACGGCCTATTTTAGAGTGGTCTTGGAAATTTCCTGAAATACGCCCTGCCCCTCTATCTACACCTTCTGAGTTGAGTGCTGTAAGTCAGTGGTGATTTCTAAAAATTTTTACAAGGGGGCTCTAGGCACAACCACGCCCATAGTTTGGGTGTGACCCATCTACAACCACGCCCATATTTTCAAAGATGGAAGCATGATAATTTAGTTTAATACTGATATAGTATATTCAACAATAAGAAATGCCTCAATAGCCATATAGCAGTGTTCAATTGATCATAGCACTTTGGAAGCAAGGCCTATAAACTCTGAAAAGCCAAGCCAATGCAAAAGTGTTAGGGGGCTGAGCCCCCAAAATGAGCAGAAATTTTAACAAGGGGGCTCCGGCCCCCTGAGCCCCCTTGAGATCACCGCTGCTTTTAGTGTTTCTCTACAATCATCCAATGAAAACGGAAGAGGTTGGGATGTAGCCTCACAGTGGCGCCATGGTGAATATGCTGAGAGGATAATGTTTGGCTTTGTTTGTGGTTTCGAGGGATCAGTTGAGAGATAAAGTTCCCAGAATATATTTAAAAAACGCTTTTGTATTGCAGATGAGTGTAATTAAGCTAGAAACAAATATGCATCATCTATCGTGAGGACAACTCATATATGATAGCCATAGAAACGCGGGCCCGTAGACACTGGGAGGCAGGGGACATTGCCCCCAATAATTCACCGAGGTTATATACAAAAGTACTCTACACTTTACTTTTTAAAAAATTTTTCAGTCGACTCCAATCAAATTTAGAAAGTAGGTGCATCCCAACACAAATATATGGCATGCAATTATCCTAATTTCGTTGTGCGACAAACCTTTTTTCAGTCTTGGCACGAGTATTGTAAAAATATCTATTTGTGTAGATGGCGATTCTTTTAGGTAATAGGGCATAGTTCCTTCTGAGTACATTCAAAATAGCCCATATATGGGGTAAGAAATGCCTATTCTTCGACGTACTAGTAACGGATTGGTTTGCTTCTATCATCGGTGTACATGCAGGTAGTAACAAAGAGAATATGTTGGACTATCCATTTTCGTTTTATATCTTCAAATTTCCATGAAACTAGGTAAATATGGCCAGCTTTTCCATCTTAGCATGAAGATCTATGATGAAAACTGCTAGATTCCATTCTGTAACAGGGCATTTCCAATTCTTTCGCCTATAGCCCTGTGCCCAATAGAACTCCCAGTGACACTAAAGAAATCTCGCAGAATTTTTGGATGTAAACTTTCAAGTTATAAATTCCAAAATCCTCAATTCATAGTATAATTCTTTTCCTGTCTCTCACTTACTCACACTCTGACTACGGCTAACTTGTATGTGTATTTGTACGTTTACAGTAGAAATTTCTCGATTGCTGCGTCACAATAAGTAATATATAAATTAGCAACAATATGAGTTATTGCGTAATTAACTAATTTCTAGATGCTTCCAGAGCCCCCTATCTAACAATGAGACTATAATGAAAACGAGGTTCTAACAACAACAACGTTAGTGGGTTGGCTAACGGTGCTAATATTAAACAGAAAGCATTACTCAGCAAACTGAAACGATACAACGGATAAGAATTGTTCAGAAGTGTATGGAATATTCTAGATTACAAAGTAAGTACTACGATTGTTCTAGATATCCCAACACTGGGGACAAGCCCCCAGACCTCTGTTTTCCAGCAATGTACCTTTGGAGAAGGACTATTTTGGTATATACTTATTTTCTATTAGCACAAGTATGTGACATAAGAACGCCTTTCAGCTTTGACGTCTACATCTGAGGCCCCCCTCCCCCAATCCAGTTCAGCTGTCTACGGGCCTGTAGAAACGATATGAACCAAGCACCAAAAGGACATTCCGTCATAGAATAAGCCCTCTTTTGGGTCATTGACACGAACGCTGTCCTTCCAAGAGTGTCTGCGGAGCTATACAGCAATATCTATCAAGCAATTGTGCTCTTTCAAAAGTGAAAGTAAGTGTGATGTCTCGTACCGTACGGGACATCACATTTACTATCACTTTTGAAACAGCACAATTGCATAACTTTCATACATAGGGACATTAACGCAGGAGGGGGGTGGCAGGAGGTGGCAGGGGGGGGCTGCAGCTCTCC
>WIPJ01002967.1:190982-208110 GCA_018155075.1 Cassiopea andromeda | reverse complement strand
GCTATTACCATTGAACAAATGTGTTTATACTTTGGAACCCCTAAAAAGGTTTTGAAATAAGCTGTTGAAATAAGGTCACACTTTCTGAATGACCCTTCAAATGATGCATTTTGAGCAGCTTAATGTATCAGTTAATTATTGACGATTTAATCTGAACAATTTTCTACTGCACATTCTGTTTTGCACTCGAAGGAATACTAAATGCCTATTAACCTCTCATTCACTCAGAACCAATACGGGGCTTCTAAAGCAGCCTCCTTCTAAATCCTTACAATTTTCTAATTGCACCCCTGCAAAGCACGAGTGTCCCTTGTTACAATGCTTCCTACATCCTTCATTGCAGGTGATGGTCAAGTTGTACCTACAAAATCAAGTTCTAAGCTGTTCTACATTTTCTATGCTGCAGTAGGTATCCCATTGATGCTTTGGTACCTCTCCCTCTGCGGACAGATTCAAACTGAAATCTACGGAACAATCCTGAAATCGCTTCGTTCATGCTTTTGGCATCAGAATGACAAGTCATACAAAGATATCGGGCCTGTCATTATCAGCTTGCTCGTTCTAGTTATATTTTGGTTCGTAGGAGCTATTTCGTTGCACAAATCCACAGATTTATCTCTCCTGGATTGCATCTACTTTTGGTTTACCACATTCACAACGACAGGTTTTGGTGATGTTTTTCTAATTGGAAATTTCGGAATGTCAGTGTTCTATGCCTGGATGGTGTACAAATGGTTTCTTCTCAATCTGGCTTTTGGCGTAATCCATTCCATTTTGGTGTGGATCCATGGGTTCAGTGATGTGAAACAAGGCATGTGTTGCATCTGCTGGCACCCCGAAAACTTCGATGATGCAAGCACAGTTGCAAGGTACAACCTAGAACTTGCAAAGAGACAAGAATTCATGCATTTTCACCGTGCAAGTCAATTTTGAGTGGAAGAGAAAGCGATCATACTCCCCGGACTATTAGCAACGATGCACAGGAAATTATCCGAGTAGAAGTATAGGAGTCTCTTCAGAAGTATCTCTAGGTGTTGTGTAGAAGCAGGCCTTTTCGTTTCACACGGGCGATCACCCTCACCCTCACAAACGCCCTCGCAGACTTGTTTACACGGGCGATTGACCGCCCTCGTGAACACCTGATTTAGCCCCAAACAATTATGGCTCATTGTGTTGCCAGACCAATAGCTTGTATGTTTTTCACGCTTTTGGGGGATACCTATGAGGCAAAAGCTTTTATCGCCTAAGTTCCATCCTAGGCTGATTTGTACGTGCGATTTACTACCTTGGTAACAATCTTTTCATGAAAAGGCTTGATGTAGAGCAATGCTTCCAAACCCAACGGGGATTCCCACCTGGTGAATGAAATTTAACTTTTCTAAAGGAGCGGTTGGAGGCTGCTATTTTCGATCACAAAAAATAATGAAGAAAATGCCACTATATTGGATGATAAATTAAGGACTAGTGATGCCAGCTAGTGTTCATTCATACATGCATAGTGCCAGTTCAACTTGGCAGGGGGGAATCAGTTCATTGTAGATTAGCCAAGGGGGTACAACAAGAGAAAGGTTGGGAAGCACGAATGTAGAAAGTAGCAATGACTTAACAGTCATCATTATTCCACCACCGTTAGAGTCTTTGATAGAGTAGTACAGAACTCATAGTTAATATTACCAGTACCTCATGTACTTTCTCATATCAGGTGCATTTGTACTTAAAGCAGTATTTCGTCATTAGATTATGAATCTCTCGGATTTATACTTCTCGGTTTTCGGTTGTAGAAAGCAGAACATTTATTCAAAATGTAGGACCCTTTTTATAACAATATGCTTGTTGCACTGATAGACTATGCCTGTTAAAAGATTCGTCATTGCTGTTTATATAAGTCGATGTCCAATTTACCAGTGGCAATTAGTTACCATCAACATGTATTACTGCCTTTGATTATAAGGAGCGATTCTCCAATTATCCTTTAAGTGGATTTTATGAGTGGCTACTCTAATTAATTCCCCCCGCTAAGTAATTTTTGGATGTTTTCCAGCCCCCGCTCTTATTAGGGCCTACGCTCATTAGCTTTTGCTCAAAAATTTCCAAAACGTGTTCCAAACAGATATCTTGAGCAAATCTTTGCTTGTTAGTACTATATTTGTCCTCCTGACATTAGCAGGCCCAATAGACGCCTGACTTATGAACATAGAGTGCTTCATAGCAGTACTATCTTAGATTTAAAAGCATGTTTTCTACCCCCCCCCCGCTTATTAATTTGTAACAGGTAATGGTATCGCGGACTGAAATGCTTAAGGCTATAGAGAGTACACAATGTTTGGCGTATGTTTCAACTTGATATTTGCTTCGCACTGGCTTGCTAACAATTAACCGTTGATATAAAATCATTACTATTTATACAAATCATATCGGAAATCAATGACAATCATATCACTTCCAAGAAAATCACTTAATTGATCATGTACTGATAAGCATGACTGAGACTATCAGAATCAACCTAGACAACAAAAAATATGGATGTGGTGTATGCATTGATCTACAAAAAGCATTTGACACTGTAAATCATAACATCTTACTTTCTAAACTAGAACATTATGTAATTAAAAGCAATGACAGATAGAAGCCAGTTTGCTTCAATTTCTGGTAAGCACTCGTACTCATTAGGCATTACATTTGGTGTACTACAGGGATCTGTACTTGGGCCTCTTCTCTTCCTCTTATATATAAACGACCTTCCAGATGCTTCTAAGCATCTAAAATTCTACTTTTTCGCTGATGACACCAATTTTTATTATGATTCAGAAACCCTTGACGATGTCATTAAAAAAGTTAACAAAGGGATAAAGCACATAAAAAGATGGCTCAATGCAAATAAACTCTCATTGAATATAAATATAACCAATTTTATTATATTCCACTCATCTCCAAGCTCAACCCCACCTAGTGCTTGTATGAAAATAGGCAAAAAGCACATTTTCAGGGTGAAGTATATTAAATTCTTAGGATTTTTGTTGGACGAACATCTAAATGGGAAATACCACATTGCTGAACTCTCTAAGAAACTTGCTAAGACTTATGGCATTCTCTTTAATGGTCGGGCGCTTGCTTTCAACAGCCACATTGACAACGCTGTATAATGCATTTTTCATGTCGTTTTTACAATATAGCATTGTTGCCTGGGGACAAACATTTCATTCATACATTGAACCACTATTCAAGTTGCAAAAAAAGAGCTATCCGAGCTACATCTCACCAATCCTTTTTAGCTCATACCCTCCCCATCTTTACAGATCTTAAGCTACTTAGAATTGCTGATATTTTCAAATTGAGATTGCTGCCTTTTGTTTATGAAGCAATTAATAAGTTAGCACCAAATTGCTTCCATGATTTCTTCTCCCTAAACTTTTCAATTCATTGTCATAAAACAAGACAATCAACTCGTGGTGATCTGCTTCAGGGTAAGATCAGCACATAACAGTACGGTTTGAAATCAATCCGATATTTAGGGGACGAAGTTATGGGATGAGATACCTGTTAGAATAAGATTATCTTTGTCAAAATTTGTATTTAAAAAGCATCTAAAAGCTCACTTTTTGAACGCTATGTAATCGCTATGGATTTGCATAGTAAGATAGAAAAAACTTGGATGTCTGTTATACTTGCTGAAAACTTAAACATCAGTCCGCTATAGCTATAAGGGGGCCTCCTTCTCGCTAGTATATCTATTTAGGAGGTTTCTCCTTTAGAATTCTGTGGACTATTTGCTTTCTTTCATATGTTATATTTATCTTCTTTAATTATCCTGTTGTGTTTCACTTTGTAGTTAATCATAGTGGTATTTTGTTGTATTAGTAGTGTAGATTTAAATTATATTACATCAATCAAATATCATGTGAAAGAGGTTAGTATGGTTATGAGGTTAAAGTACGAGGTTCTGTTTCAAATTTCCTCTAATTTTTCCAATCCCCCACATATTCCGATCCCCCCGATATTAGACACTAAAGAGTATGCCGGAAAGGGTTGGGTACAGTAGCATAATAGAGATTTTCTGAGCCCTTAGGAATTCGGTCAGAGTTTGGGCCCCTTCTAGATACCACAAACTATTAAATATCTTATATATAAATATACACATAATAATATACACATACATGCAATATCTTATGATAATTATATATACATAATTATCCTAGGGGCCCTTTCAAGATCTAGAAGCCTCGGGAGCCCATTGGAGCTGTCCTAAACCCAATCAAAGTTGGCTATGCCATTGGGTGGGTGCTCTAATTTTTCCGTATTTTTTTGAAAAGTAGCATTTTGCCTTTGAGGGAACAAGGACACAACAACAGTATCCTAGCTTGAATGTTGGGCAGCTACTAAGCCAAAATATTCCGAGCCCACCTGCGCCTAAAACTGGCTTTATTAGCAATATCTAATACTGGTTTTGTTGGCGATATCTAGAACAACTGGCTTCATTGGCAACATGGAACTACATCAACTCATCCTACAAGTCTTTCGGCGAATATTTATTATAAGCTGAATACTTCTGCTTATGTTCGTAAATGTGTTTTCTTTTGAGAAAATGGATATCTTTATTGGAAAATGTAAAACCACAACGATGAAGAAGTGAGCGATACTTTTGAGACAACATTCCTTCGAATAATCCATGTTGACTTTACTATTCATTAGGACAACACCAACAAACCTTTCGGGTCCGAAAAAGCTACTGTTGTTGTCATAATGAATAACACCAGTCAACATGGATAAGTCGAATGAGTATTTATATGGCTCTCTAGCTTGTTTTTGTCTTGCGTTCAGTATTTATTGGTGCAGAAGCAGCACATGAAAGGGGCTACTGCTATGTATGTTATGAATATTTCAAAAGGATGAAGATATTAGTTTGAAAGAAAACTGCTATAAACGTATGTCCATTACACAAAACGAGAAAAATAAAATAAATACATGTATTCTTACGCTTATTAAAGACCTGTAATTTTCATATTAAATATAATGAAAAAAGAGCTCAATCTGTTTTCAAAGTCATCAGCACTTTCTCTAATGTCTATAGGAAGGAAGTTGTATAACCTAGCACCCATACAGAAAAAACCCCTTTTGCATTTTCATATTTGGCTTTAGGCTTTAGGATATTTCTGTTTTTTGTCTCAAAAGGTGCTTATTGATCTTAAAATTATCCTCAAAATATGAATGCACTTTCCCATTCGGGCACTTTCTCAAAAACAGCACTGCATGCCGATCGACTTCATTTTTCAAGTCACAAGAATTTGAGTTCAATATAAAGGAGGCACGAGCTTCAAGTGACTTTAGTTTCTTGAGTTGGGTTTTTGTGAGATTCAGTTGTACGATGAAATGATTAAGAACATGGAAACAGCCTTTGCAGCGTTACTGATCATTAATGGCTGAAGCCTGCGCAAGAGGCCAAGTTTAGATGAAGCTTTCTTGTACTTTTGGTCAAAATTTGCAGAGAGACTCATGCTGATCCAGGATGGTACCAAGATATTTTTATGACTGAGTAGAGCTTATTTTTGTGACATTGCAGAACAACAGTTGCTGCAAGTTATTTTCAATTATAGCATTGACTGCTACAGTAATATCAAATTAACTAACCTATTCTGAACAAGAACTGACAAAAAAGGAGAGTTTTCAGTAACATATGTACAAGTAATATACTACATAGATAATTAGTTTATCTATACATAAAAGATTTTATCGTACAAACTTATGATAATCATACTCTAATAATTTACAATATGTATGGAAAATCTGCAACTGTTAAAAAGTTGCTACTACTCTCACAAAACCTAGGGTAAGCCCTTCATGTAACACCGTTCCAAGATTGCAAATCAGTAAAAGGTATATGAAGTAAATTGAAATTAGAACTACATTGATCAGTGTCTGTACTAGCATAGGTGTCAAGTCTTGATTGGCTAACACTATCGAAGGATTCCTACCAATAATGTTTCGAGATTCCTTTGTTAGCCAATCAAGATTCGACACCTATGCTGTCTATACTAGGCTTTCAATTCTAGCTATGGCTTAAAATTCAGGTAGGCTGGCATAATTTGATATGTTTTTAACAAATAGCAATGAGCACCTACAAAAGAGCATCATTTCTATTGAGCGTAGAAAACTTTTGTCACATTTGGACGCTAATACTACACTGGTACTTCCAATAACACTTCATATTGTCATAGACCTTTCGTTCATACGTTTTTGTGTCCAGAATCCGGAAAAAGTCATGGCTCCACGGCTGTGAACTGGAGGAAGATTTTGCATGCTTATGTAAATCTTTGAGGACCTAGTGATTGTACAATAAGAACACAGTTTGAGGAGATATCTTCAAGCAATATGACATTAGATTGAGGAAGACTTGGTCATATTTCCAACACAATATAACAGATTTTCGGTTAGATGAGTGATTACACAATCGACATGTAAATTGATTATCTACATTATTCTCAAAAATGCAGTACGGCTTTTCGTCTATAATATAAGAATGGTTCAGCTTTAAGAGCTGGCAACCGAGGAAGGCATTTTGCAAGTCCCTTAAGCTGGAAAGAAGCCTGGTTCATAAAGGGGATTTCTATGAAAGAATATGAAATGTTATGACTGCTTCCCAAATCTGTTCTGTTCTTTTAGCAGATTACTTACATCCTTCCCCTAAATTCAGAGCCCTCCTAGACACATTATTACGTCTTTCTTTATTCTATACAAATGAATGCTAATTTTTCCACAAAGTTTGTTAGAGAAACATTCAATCTTTCAGTCCCAATAGAATTAGCTAAGTCATAGTGAATGCATACTGCAATATTTGTACCCCTTCAGAAATTGGCTTGTGATCTTGGTAGTGAAATTACAGGAGGACTTTTTCCGACAGAGCGTATATTGGCAATGGCCTTTGAAATTGTAAACCGTTGCTTTTTCGTTTTGAACTTTCCGCTTTCGTGTGATGAATGCCATCCTATATTTCCTCACCCATAACTGACTTCAAATAAATAGCTACCTTCATTTACTAATCGCAAGATCGAACATTCACCCCTCTGTTGAATGAGTTTTTGTTCAAATTAAGATACTCGCTGGTCATTCTGACTTTTACGTTCCAAATGCAGCCAGTGAAACCTAATGAATATCCACTCCGGGCATTTGCTCTGACATTTTCATCCAAACCACCTGAAAGTAAAAAATGGACTAAATAAAACAGAATTTTAATTGTGCTGCACATCGCTATGTTTCGCTTCTAGGGGTGGCTTTGATCGCAAACTATGCCAAACCTCTGTTACGTCAAATTGCTGCTAGACTATATTGATCAATGAAAACAATTTTCGAAGCTGCTAAATGCGAGTAATTACCCTCAGATACCAAATAAACGTCCACCCCCGTTTATTAACTTTTCAATATTTTTCCAACCCCCTGGACACTTATTGGGATCCCCTGTTTATTAATATTAAGGAAATTGACCTTTTTTACGGAACCCTCATTTCATTACCTTTCTTTGGTAGTACTATCCATAGTTACTATTTCATAGGAACTTTGCCCACTTCGATTGCTTTTATCTCAATCGCTATATTTTAGATGGAGCTGAAATTTGTCGCTAAGAGCTATTTCAAAGTGCTTTTTCAGAATTTAAAGCCAAGATCAAAATTTTCCTAAAATAGTATTTTCGTGACGTCATACTTTGGTACTCTATACTGGTATTGACTAGGACTGTCTAACAAAGACTGATTATTCGATATTCGGTTATCAGTTTTAGTATTCGGTCAGCGGATTCTCTGACCGATTATTCGGGAGGAGTCAATTTAGTCGACTAATCGGGAGGAGTCAAATTCTTCCATTATCTGGTTAGTGTCAAAAAATTCGATTCTCTGGTTTAAGTGCAAACCAATCTGGCTGTTACAGCATAGCGCTCAAATCTTGATTGGTTAATACATTTGCTCACAACCAAATTCTCCTTACCATCTCAGCCAATAGAAGGCTGCGAATTCATCAACAAATGGCTTTCGAATCTAAATTTAGGCCTGTCCATAGAACTAGAGTCGGATCTCGTGGTTTTGACACTTAATGATACAAAACAAAATTAGATCCAGAAAGTTAAGCCTACCTAATGCAAGCACAAGCTTTTTTTCCAAATAAATACTATCTATTGATCTACAAACGCAATCTAATTAGTTATGCTGATGCATCTAACTTCGTGAAGGAACACTAATGCTTCCTACCTTTTATTTTCATGTTTCTTCCTGAAGCAGCTACCCATACAATAATAGCATCCATACAGCACTATATAGACTATCATTTAGCTGTACATTCGTCTCCAAGCTAAGCTCAATTTGATCATTATGTTCAAGTGGTTTATCCGACTCTTTTAATCAGAAGAAAACAGTGTTTCGTCCTCTCTGAACACATTTCTCCTAGCTTTCACACAGTAAGAAACTTTCAGTAATGGAACCCTCTCCAGTTTCTCGTAAACAAATACGTATATAAAGAAATGAGTGCTCAGTTAAATAAAGTGGCATGCTACCAAAGTAGCAAGAAATTACCTTTTCAAATGATGGTAAATGTCTGTAGTTTTTTGGAAGTCTCTTAGTAAAACTCCTCTTCTTTAAGCATATTTTTAAACAGTCTGAACAGATACATTGATGCTTTGCTATTTTCCACATGTTAAAAGCTTTGCTAAAAACGCTTCCAGCTCCAACAAAAACATGTTCAGTAATATTACGCAACAGAACTCTTCACTATACATATTCCCGCCAAAATTCTAGTCGTAACCAGGGCCCAGTCCTTTTACTATCTTGCGTCAACGTGACTGCCATAATGTTGTGTGGTTGCAATAGCGATTATTGAAGCTAAGAGAAATGTATTCAGAGAGGACGAAACACTGTTTTCTTCTGATTAAAAGAGTCGGATAAACCACTTGAACATAATGATCAAATTGAGCTTAGCTTGGAGACGAATGTACAGCTAAATGATAGTCTATATAGTGCTGTATGGATGCTATTATTGTATGGGTAGCTGCTGCAGGAAGAAACATGAAAATAAAAGGTAGGAAGCATTAGTGTTCCTTCACGAAGTTAGATGCATCAGCATAACTAATTAGATTGCGCTTATAGATCAATAGATAGTATTTAATTGGAACAAAAGCTCGTGCTTGCATTAGGTAGGCTTACTTTTCTGGATCTAATTTTGTTTTGTATCATTAAGTGTCAAAACCACGAGATCCGACACTAGTTCTATGAGCACGTAAAGCCGACTGCATGAGCTTAATGATTCAAGTATAATTTCGACCAAAGTAAATAAACTCGATCGCGCACAGCTTTTTTAGTATGGGTAGTGAAAACGCTCCAAAACATGTGAAATTGGCCTAAATTTAGCTTCGAAAGCTGTTTGTTGATGAATTTGCAGCCTTCTATTGGCTGGGACGGTAAGGAGAACTTGGTTGTGAGCAAATATATTAACCAATCAAGATTTGAGCGCTATGCTGGCTGCTACAATGTCAATAATCAATCGAATGGCTCTTTATGATGCTACTTCACAGCGGCCGAACAAACAGTTTTCTTGCATTGCTTTTGCAAGGATTTCGCTAATAAGAAACTTACGACGCCTATGGTGGAATCAACCAAAATTATGACAACACCCATATTACCGAATAATCGATTATTCGATAAATATCAGACCGAATAACCGAATAGTAAAATCAAAAGGTATGGACAGCCCTAGTATTGACAAAGCACTTAAATGCCGACAAAGACTTATGTACCCCTTCCAAATAACCTCATACTCAGGATACAAGATTTCTAAAATCAATACACACATTTTCTTATAATTCCTTATATTTTACTGAGCCTCAACACTCCTAAATTTTTTTGATTTTGAGTCTTACATTATTCTTAAATTGTTCTTAAATATAAATGGTGTAACTACGCCTGAAAATCAAAGGAATATATTCAAATCTTGGTTGATATTTTGCTTCATAAAGTAAAATAAAAGTGGAGCAGAAGAATAAATATTGAATCGGTAGTGCAAAAGTTAATCTAAAAGCAGTATTATGATTCGAATATACAAAAATTCAAAGTCTTGATGGAGCTTGAGCTTTGCATTATTCTTAAATTTCGGCGGTTATGAGCCTCAAAACTCTTATAAACTTTGTTCTTATAAATAAGAGTGGAGATTATTGGAAGTATGTCTATATCGTATGTACTTTTGCAAAGTGTCTTTTTGGATACTGGTAAAAACACTATATGGCCTACTTAATTGTAAAGCAAAAAAGGAACAGAATAATAAATGTTGTATCGATAGTCAGTCCATGCCCGGAAGAAATTGGTGCACAAGCGTCAATTCACATGTGCACCCTCGTTTGCACGAGTGATTGCTCTTACTTATTTGGATTTGCACGTACGATCCAAGATTTGTGCATCCGCAAAAGAGAGTTTCTTGTTGCTGAAGCATTTCAAATATTTCATTTAGGATAAAAACAGGATAGAACAGAGCTATGAAAGTAAAAAGTAACAGTCACTAGTTTTGCAGTTGTGACAACATCGTTCTTACTGGGCATTTGCAATTACATGGTTAATAATGATGTTGGCACGGACGATTTTTCGCTCGTGGGGGGATTTTGCACGTGTGTGGACACGCGCACGTGCGATCGCACGTGTCTCAGGGCATGGACTGGATAGTGCAAAAGTTAATCTAAAAGGTGTATAAAAAATTTTATTCGTATTAAAAAGTGTGTATTCGAATGACATGAAATTGATATAACAAACTACATATGATATCTTGAATATTACATAAATTATTCAAAAAATTCTTACCTATGAAAATATGCCCAGAGTAGCTCAGAAAATAGTCAGAGGAAACATAGTCCCGCAAAACCGGAAAGAATCCATTTACTGTGAGGAAAACGCTCTGTCTAATTCTGGAAATAGAAGAAACAGTCTTTAATCTCTTCTAAATAGGAAGTACATGTGCAGCTTTTATATCGATCAACAATTTCATACGTTTTAATTTTTCATTCCATTAAATGATTTCTGAAAAAAATGAGTTAGTTCTATCATAAAGACAAGCCAATTAGGACGAACTTTCTCTTCGAAAAACCAGCAGTCACATCAACAATAAATATGAATTTGCGTTGTAATGAGTTGATTGAATTCTTTTTTCTACAATGATGCGCAGTGCTAACTTAAGTTTTTCAATGGTCAGTCAGATCTTGGCTTAACATGAGAGTTGTAATCGTTTATTTAGATGAGACATTTTGTGTGCAGCTCAGTTTAAGTAACAACCTTTTGAACAGTGTACAAAACTAGCAGCTATGCCTTGCAAGCAATAAAAGTTTTCTGTGCATTCAAAATCTTCCAAATATTCCATTCATGTCAATTTATTGCCCACCTTGTAATTCTTCATTCTTCAAGAAATTGTCAAAAACATGCAAAACTTACCGTGTTATTATGGCTCTGTGATTAATGCCGTCCGATATGTTTCGGTTTAGTTGCATTTGGAAAACTCCACCCCCAGTATTGATACTGAAAAGTAATTAGCAAAGTTAGTACAAGATACAACAAAGATGTATTTTTGTTATAAATATAAAGTATTAAGTCTTCCAGATAGTGAGAGGAGAAAGAGAACACAGTGTCTGTCTTCTACTAGATCTCAACTGAACTCCAACAGCGCACTAACTGCACAGCAACAACACATTGTGAGCATCAACGACACATACGACAATTATAACATTTTTGATACTTGAAACATGCAAACAGGCGACAAAATTCATAAGCAAGTTCCTATTGAGAGCAGCAAATTACACCAAGGAATATTACTGTAACTCAAGTTTCTTAAAGATAACTTAAACAAATCCTTCCATCTTCCAGTTTTCAAAGCTAGCCTAGACAGAATAAATGCAACTGTTGAGGCACAAACGATAAAATTGTTTTGATAGAATTTTCATGTAACTTGGATCAATCAATTATTGGTCACTGCAACATCTTATTACCAACAGGCATTGATGGTGGGCATTACGGGTACCCGGACTTAAAATACCCAGACAACAAGGACAACCAATCCAAGGGGACTTTCACGCCTCGGACTTATGTCCAGAATTGGCAAATGGAAGTAAATTTAAGCGATTTGAGTAGAGAATAAGAAGATATCAAATCAAGAGAAAAAAATTGTTTACTCACCTTAAAGTAAGTTTGCTATTAATGATGGCGACAGCAAGATATTCGCTATTGTTCGTCTTGAGATCACCAAGCCACAACAACAACCCATCACGTAATGTGTTGAAAGAAAGTTCTATGTGATTTTCATTCACTGGGCTGAAAATAGAAGAAGAGATCAACTGTGATCTATTTCCGAAAAAGGCTTCGCGATAGCAATGAGTTCTAATTATCATCAAACGACGTCAGGTGTATATACCATGCTCTTTAGCTTTAAATTAGTTCGACTGATTATCTTTCAAAGAAAGCTATGAGCCAAATTGAAGAGAAATTTAAGTTGCTACGGGCATAATGAAATTTGCATGGTTTGCTAGCATCTTTAGCGCAAAATCTATTTCATGCTAACCGGAGTCGTGGCCAAGTAGCAGTGCTTCCACTTTGAAAAATAAAATTTCCTTTTAGCTTTGACATTATTTCCTTAAATTTCCTTCCCAAAATTTTGAAATTTCCTTCCAATTTCCTTCCACCGTGAGGCCAACAAAGTTATCCTAAAATTAGGTAAAATGGCCCTACAATGACGCGTAAACAGCTCTCAGTGTTTCGTACAGATCTTACAATAGTTTTAAATGATAATTTATGTAAATCATGCTATGCTGCTGTTTAATTACTTGGATTTGAGCTTGATGCAGACACAAGAGAAAATTATATGTGTATGAATATTGATGAACAAAGCAAAAAAGCTGATTTTATTGCATTTTTTCAACAAAAAAATTATGCGAGATATTAAAAATATAAGAACATACAATAAATAACAGAAGAAATCAGAGCAATAATGATTGTTTTTAATGCCAATTTAATACAGTTCATTCATTCTGGAAGCAAGTTTTTACAATTCGAGCGGGCAGATGTTTACAAAAACAACTTAGAACTATACTTTTCTCCTTTTTGTAGCGAACTTTCGAATTTCCGTAATATTCCTTATATTTTACTCGAATTTCCTTCTTTTTCCTTCTAAATTCGATTTCCTTCTGATTTCCTTCTGAAGGTTGACATTTCCTTAAAAAAGGAAATTTCCTTCCAAGTGGAAGCACTGCCCAGTGTTAGAGCGTCTGCCTCAAAACCGGTAGGTCGCGGGTTCGAGCCCCGGCCGAGTCATACCAAAGACTTTTAAAAAATGGTACTCACTGGTCGTCTGGCGCTCGACATATGAGAATGGAGTGGGAAAGTTAAACTTGCGGAGCTACCAGTGGACCAGCCCCCGCTGTAGCTTTCACTGCATTCACAGATGCGTGGCCTAGGGCTATAGAAACGGAGATAGGCACCGCCCTATGCGCCATGTGGCGCGGGAAAGGACTTTGACTTTTTTGACTATTTCACGCTAAGCACGATATGAAGAGGGGGAAATATTGAAATAGATGTTGCATATCCTAGCCCTTTTGCTTGCTTGCAAATAGTAACAAAAACTTACATTGTAACATTATCCTGATAAAAAATGAAGCCATCGCCACTAAATCTTGCTTTGCTATAGTATGCTGTGGCTGAAAAAACAAAAAAATCAAATTGATAAACAAGCTATACTGAGCATATTGTGAAGGTAAACACATTTGTTAATTCTTGGCGGACTAGTTCCTTAAACCTGGGTTTGTATGCTATACCGTATTTCCTCTAGAGAGTACCGCTCTCTAATAAACGTCATCCTCTAAATAGCGTGCCCACTAAAGCCTGGTACTCAGTGGGCGTTTAAGTACGCACGCGCTCGAGGGTCAAACTTAAACCCTAGTGAGTACCGGTAATGCCTTTAAATTCCTGAGGGCGCGCACTCGAAAAAAGTTAAACACGCCGCGTTAAAAAGCTCATACCATGAACGAAGACTGTGATGGAAACGGAAATATTGGCAGTCTCTGATACCTTTCTGACTGTGAACGCATAGTTTTTCAACTGTAAAACATTTTTCACAAGTCTTTGTTACATTTATTTGATAAAACAAAACATTGTCTAAGTGTTAATTTTCATTTTTTTAATGAATGTCCCCCTCTAATGAAAGCTGCATCATAAAGTTCGAGTTTGAAAAGAACGCCGCAGCGTTCTTTAGAGGAAATACGGTATCTAAATCTTACCTTAAGCGGTCAAACGTGACTAACATTTCAACGAACAATGTTCAATATTCACTTCAAATGTTCGATGAATTGTTAGTCGCGTTTGGCCACTCTGACAAACATTTCAACGAACATTTTGCAATGAAAAGGCGCCAACGCAGAAGCAAGCAAATAAAGTATGTAGACTGACGTGGTTTTGCGGGATTTATGAGAAAGATAGGAATGGCGCATGGAAATGATGAGAATGAGCATGGTCTTACCGAAAATGATATTTTCGGGGACCAAATTTTAGTTGCAGAGTTGTTAGACAATTGAAAAGAAGAAACGTAACCACTTCGGCTCAGTTCCTAAAATCATCCCGCTAATGCCCCAAACTTGCTGCCCTCTGCATCTGCTCATAATTCTTTAAATTCAGTCGGTTTAAGATTCATTCAAATTCAAAAATCTACGAAGAACTAAACAAATTATGTTCGGAAGACTTCTTATATACGCTTACGTGCATTGGAAAGTCTCCTTTGTTCATTGCAATGCTCGTCAGAGTGGCCAAACGTGATGAACATTTGTAGAACATGAAAAAGTTCGAGAAATGTTTTGATCTTCATCAAACAATATTCGAAAAATGCCGAATATTGCCCAACATCAAAGTTTTCATTGAAAGGTGTGGCCAAACGCAACGAACATTCGCAGAAAATGAAAGTTGAACATTGTACATTGAATTGCTTGTCGCGTTTGGCCAGGGCTTTATTCTTATCCAAATCACGAGGTATCTAACTATATCTACCGACAACAATAAACACGGCTCCTTCACAGTGCCATATCAACATAACTACTAATAATGTCGTAGATTCTACAACATTGGGAAATATAAAAATAGTGCCAAAAGTGAAGGAATAGATACTAAAACAAAGGAATTGATCTAATCAAATAAAAATGGTCTACCTGAGTTACAAAGGCGACCTTCCCATCCCAAATTACAGGTACAAATGTATGAATAGTTTGACAACGTTGTAGGCGTGCTACATTTTGCTGCATTTTGACAATCATTCAGTACACACGTTCGCTTCCCATCCTCGATATTTCGTCCGACGATAGCTCTACCTGGGGCATAAACCTGAACGATATTGTTTACCTGGCGAATAAAAGAAAACGTAGCTACTTTGAGCGATCATGAAATCACTACGAATCACTAACAAAATATGATAGCTGATTGGCAATGAGTGACTAAAAGCACTATATATTAACTCGTAGTTTATTCAGCATGTATCATTTAAGTGTCAATCCTTACAGTTTTATGCAAGAGTTCTATAAATTTAATGGCACATATTGTACTGGTTTAAGAAAGTTCCATTAGAAAGCTCTTCCAGAGAGTGTGCCCATGAAATTGAAAGTTTGTTGGATACAGCGTATACCACAATTTATATTACATAAATTTTGTAGCACATATCATCGAATTGATTTAGGAAAGTCCCAAGAGAAAGTTCCTCATAGAGAATATGCCGATGAAATTGAAAGTTTGTTGGATACAGCGTATACCATAATTTGTGTTACATAAACTTCATGGCACACATCATCAGGTTGAATTAGGAAAGTTCCACGAAAAAGTTCCACTTAGAAAGGACACTTTCGTGGCCTCTCGGCATGAGAGGGTAGGTGGAAAGTTCCTTTACCCCGTCGTTATATCCTCAGTGTTGCTTCTAGGTGTGGAATAGGTGTCCAATATGTCCACTATCAATCGCTGCTGGGTTAAAAGTGGGCAAGGACTCAGTCACGGTCAAAGTTGTTTTTCCAACCATTGACCAACCGCACAATAGACAACCCACATTTTCGACGCAAAATCCACGTGCTAGTGGTGGCCACGTGACATTTCAAATAGTCTGCTATGATTGGACAAGCATTTATTTTTATAAACAAAGACGCGAAACCTAGGACAGGAGTCCGTTGGAAAGAACTACAATTACTTAAAATGGTGAAACGCTGTTACTGCAAGCAATACCACAACGACTACAGGCGATAAAATGCTCATACAATGAAGAACAGGATTTTCGTGAAAGTCAACACTACCTTCACTGCCTAAATTGATTAAAGCCTTCACCAGTGTGACTTCCAAGTCTGCCCTCTTGATATCAGGAACATCCGCAAATCCTAAACGTCTACTTTGTCCATGTCATTCAACGGTGGATTGGTAGAGGTGACATCACCGAACTTTTCTAGTTTTCAGACTAATAGAAAGGTTTCTTCATATTCACAGCAAATGGCCACAGACTTGTCCTAGTTTTCGCGCTTTTATTTATAAAGATAAGATCTCAACCAATCATAGCACGCTATTTTGAAGGTCATGTGACCCCATGTAACACGTGGACTTTGCGTCGAAAAGGTGGATTATTCTAACAACTACATTGATACTTACAATAAAATGGGAGACAGCTCCTTCAAAGTCTCTTTGAGAGTTCAAGTCCTTTACAGCAGATGGATTTAAAGCTGATAGCCTTGGAATTCCTCCGAGATAAACAATAGAGCCAACATTCAATTGCGTATATGAACCAGGACTTTTAACACCAATAAACATGTACGAATCGAGTCTCATGATCGCTTCTCTGCTACGTCTTTCAACATATAGCTCATGCCATTGCTTCAATGTGATTTTGTTCCTTGTACTCATCACTGCCGTGCCCAGTCCAAGGTTGAATCGAACATACACAAATCTGTAAAGAGAAAATCTAGAGTTTAGTGATCAGTGGGATGAAGTTAGCCACCAAAGCAGTTGATGAGAAAATTAAAAATTCTTTAGTGACAAGACAAAATCTACCATATACCCAGGCATTCCACACTATTTCTACTCTAAAAAATAAGGATCTTAAGGGAAAAAATCAGATT
>WIPJ01002967.1:158858-190897 GCA_018155075.1 Cassiopea andromeda | reverse complement strand
TTCTAGCACAATTTAAGGAGGAATTTGCTCAAGAATCCATGATATGTAAGAAGACCTAAAGAAGAATAAGACAAAACAACTCAGACTTTCTGATCACAATTGCTACTAAAAACTATATTTCTCAAGAAGAATAGAGAGCGTTATAACAAATTTAAAATTGATTAAGTGTTTCTACGGACTTTTAAGGTATGTCCCTGATTTAAAATTTGAGAATCGAGTAATTTTTAGGGATGACTGTGAAAGTTAAGTCTATATTACACTGCATTATGACAAAGAAATTGATTTTACCCTTGCCACAAACTGATAGCAAAAAAATCTCCATTGGAACTGTCAGCTTTCTCAGATACGTAAAACAGAAGCCCATTAAGCTTTGCAGCTTTGAAGCGCATGTAAACTTTGGTGTTGTATTTGACGTCAGGCCTTTGAAAGCCCAGGAATGAATTTGCCTTGAAGTATGGTTGTGTAACATTCACAGCTAGAAGGGAAAACAAAGTGATGTTCAATCAACAGGAGTGGCAAGAAAGTGATGCAATACCTATGTGATATGGAGTATGCGATTATTTAAACCACAAAACAAAAAGGCACCTGCCAAAATAGGGAAAGAACATACAGGTTTTAAGAGCTTGTGTGCAATGCAAAGTGCTGAATAAAGCGAGTTCATTATTATTCCATTTATCTGTGTATAATTTTGTCAATTCATGTTTATCTATTCATGTCTATGTATTCCTGGACCTGTTTATATCCATCAGTGTTTGCTATTTCTCATCTCTAGTAATACCCAATACTAAGTACATACAGGAATTTTGAAAAGAAAACTTTAAAGTATAGTTTTCTGGAAGCTGGGGGCAACATTCAGACAATTGCACATATGTGACCTATTTTAGAGTTTCCAAAAGAAGTGCGTTATGGTTCATTTTCCCATGTTGTGAAAGGTTATTTTGCTTGGTAATTCTAGAATGGAATTCTCTTTATACCAGCAGGTCTGAGACTTGGAATCTTCAGTAATTAAACAAAACCAGCTGCCCTTTTGAAAATATTTTGGACACATACAACACATTGACAGGAATGCCAAAACAACTAATGAAATTGAAATTCAGTTGAATACAGCGTATGTCATAATCTATATCATTTACATTAGAAAAAGTACCTCAAGAAAAAAATGAAAATAGGGAAGAAGTGGCTATCCTGCTACAATGTTTGCCAAAAGTACTTAGGACGCTCCTACAGTTTTACAAATTTTCTACCCCCGTCCTACTTCCGAGGCATTAGCCAGAATTTAAACTCCCCTTCCCCCTCATAAAATGTTGAATCGGAAGTCAGGGCCCTTAGCTATTTGGAAAGGAATCACTTCTTCCAATCATTCTAGTCATATGTCTTCCAAACAACATTGATTTACGGGGGAGGGGGTTTTGAGGTTGGTCTATACCATAAATCATACGAAGTGTGCCAAGACTTTTGGCAGACATTTGTGCCTCTGTATGTATACCCATGCCTATCAATGTATGGATATCTAAGTATTTCAGGACTACGTTGACGAGTATAGCAAAAAAGATACAAAGGTATTGAATAGATAAAAATAATACTAACTCTGATCACAAAAAGTTCCCATTCTACCAAGCTGACAATCGCAGCTGAGACCATTGGCAGTTGACTGGCAAACAGACCCTGCGGAGCACGGATTGTAATCGATGCATGGAATACGACTATTTTGGCACGTGATCCCAGTCCAACCCGTTTGACACGAACATATAAACTGGCCACCTAGGAAATGAAAATGATAATTAAAAGACAGTTACTTTTTTAACTAAAAGTCGTTGCAGATTTATTGGTATCAAGGTTTATAGTCAATGTAAGAATCAAATTTCTATGACTTTCCCTGACCTTTCCCCGAAATAGTCCGATGCCATCTTTTTCCTTGATCCTTACTTCACACATTTACAAAAATAGCTAAAGAGCATGGAGCATACTATGCCTGCTATAGCACTTTGCTAAGTGATAAAGCTTAACTTACTGACAACAAATGGAACAATCTGTTTGTCAATAACCATGCATGAGGTTCTTAATAAGATCATGCACCAGTTATGTTACGCCTCTAAGAAAGGCAGCGACGTAACGAAGTTTAGGGCACCTTAGTTCAAAATCTAAGGCCCCCGACCAAAAGGAGCCTCGTGGGGACCCTAAAAAGATCTTTTTATAAAGTTTTTTTTGGCAATACTGTGCTTAAAGGTTTTCTAAGGCCATCCCAAAACCCTTACTAACCATTGCTGCTACCACAACACTGGATTCATTCATCTGGCTTTGTTTACTCGCTACACCAGGGCCCCATCGTATTTAGTTACTAAGGGCCCCGAGTGTCTCCATTACGCCACTGATGGGGGGAGGGTACCATGATTTGCTACACTATTGTTCAATTCATGTGGAGAGCTGTAGGGCGAAGCGTTAAGAGAGGGGGAGGGGGTCTTAAAAACGAAGAAAACTGTGAAACATAACGGGGTGAATGATCCCAATACATAGACTAACCCATTTGTTTTCCTGACTTTTCCTACAGCTGGCTCATTTTCGAGACTTCTCAAGTTATCCTGGGTACGCTTCTAAAGTAGTTGGATCATGGTAAGATTGAGGAGGGAGGTTGATGTGCTTAAAAATATGTATTGATGCTATGCTACTGTTCTGATTATCAACTCTTTAAGCTACACAAGCAAAATTTTGTCAAGGTAAGAAGCTCGTGCACTTGAGTACAAGAAGACTATAATATCTGATCAACGCCTTGAATAATACCCATCTGAAAGCTAACTACACGTGCTCTAAACTATACTACTAATTTATGATAATTTATGATGACTAAATGTGGATTTAAAACATTATAGACAGCTTCATAGAGGTAGAATAAGCTTCTCTAAGATGAACCTACCATTTTGAGAGCATGTTCCATTATTTTGACATGGATTTGGTAGGCATTCATTAATGTTGTCATCACCAATGTTCAGCCCTCGTAAAACTGCAACTCCAATCACTCCACTTGGTACTAAACCAGTTGGGAATGTTAGCAAAGATGTGAAACTAGATGAAGTAGTCCTAAAAGCTGGATCGAAAATCGTGCCGAAAAATCCGCTGGTGAAGTATGACCGGACAATCGGAGGCACCTTTGAAAAGTCAGGTACGCCACCAAGATACAATGGTGAGTAGACATCGAGGCCTGTTAGAACTCCAGGGGCAGTTGTATACACCGCAGGGTGGCTATCAAGATGCATATAGCCAGAACGACCATTGCGACCAGCAACAATGAAATGCCATCTTCTGGAATGGTCGATTTTCACAGAACTCCTGAGAACAGCCAAGCCACCGCCGAGATTGTAAATGAGGTATGTGTAATTGTTGACAATTCCCAAAGCAAAGAAGTCATCGCCCGAAGTGCCTATGAATGACGAATGACATACAATGTATGAGCAAAACTATGATTATCGAGGTGCATTTAGAAAGCGTAAGCAATATACACGTTTTTTTTATAAGAAAAGCATTATTTTGCCTGAGCTTCAATTTTCTTAACTTTTCCCGAAATTGAGCCTGAGATTTTCTTAAATTTTCCTTAACTTTTACTGAAATAAACTGGCTAGAGTGGTTTACACTTTCGTTAATAATATTGTATACTTGAATTTGAATTCCACCTTTAACATTTTGAATGCAATAATTACGAAATACAGATTTTTGGCCTATAAAAACACTTAATTTTGGAAACTGAGCCTCGTGATTTTCTTACGATTTTCTTAAGATTTTGACGATTTGAGCCTCATTTTCTTATAAACTTATTTCTTATAGAGAAAAACGTGTATCCTAAGTTATGATTCTCTGTCTGCGTGCATATGAGCAGCGCATACGGAATATCTAAAAGGAATAAAATTCTTTTAAGTGCTGCACTTGCACTGGAAAGAAATCTCGCAAATCAGAGGAATGCCTAAAAATATTTGCTATGAAAAGACATTAACCACCAAAAAGCAAAATATCAATGAAAAATTTCGGTTGGTAGAAAATCAGAGCATATACATTCTAATTTCCAGCGATTGAAAGGGCTTCTAGTGTTCATCACCCATGTGGATCGGATGTATGAAAGTTATTGATAGATTGAAGCTTCGACACATGAAGAACAAGATGTGAAGGCCTGAAATATGTGGATATATATGCTAAAATCGGAAACATGTACAGGAGATCAATGACTACAACATACCAATTGTACTTTGACCGGCAAACGCCAGCAATCCATTTTGAGATGATTTTGGATTCCGTAGATCAAGCTTGAACTGCATTTTTATGTCAAATCTCGCGTCTGCATTTCGAACTGTTTGCTGCCATGGGTACTCAATATATGATGAATAATTATCAAATTGGTTGAATGTTGGTCGTGTTATGTTTAATGCTACAAAAGACAGAAAATGTATCACCGAAGCTTTTGATTACAACTGAAACTCTACGTGAAGGCTATTGGAATTTTTCTCGATTTTACCTCCATTTCCCCCCAATTCCTTGGGGCTTGGAGGGTGCCTCTAAGAGGACTTTAGTTCTGGCACGAGCATTTAAGAGCAGATGCCCTTCTTGATGTCACCAATGGCCTGCGATGGGCCTTGAACCCAGGACCACTTTGGTCTGAGTCAAGTTCACTACCGCTAGGCCACGGCTGCTCCTGAAAGCTATTGGAATGACGGAGAGCAAATAATAGATGTTAATAATCTTTTAAACTAAATACGCTATCGCTTAAATCGTTTCCTCCGCCAGAGCCCAGAAAAGGTAACGGCTCCACGGTTGTGAGCCGGAGGAAGGTTTCTACATATATGACAGTTTTTTTAGGAAGGCCTAGTAATTTTACAAAAAATCTAACTCGAGGAAAATTTAAATGCATGCAGAGGAGGCACTTTGGCATGGGCAAATGGAGGGGGAAGGGAGAGATTCAATGCCTAGCTATGAACATACGTAATCACACAAGCTTCATTTCGATGCTGTATACGTAAAGATGTGGCTGTCGGAGGAGGGCTTGACTTTTTTGGACTCTGTTCTCTGTAAATTTTCGGTTGCTTTAGTTTGAAACAAGAATGTTCGTAAAAGGTGATATCAAAGCTGGAGGGGGTTAAAGCTAAGATAGGGAGAAGAGTGGAATGTAGATAACGGTTGAGGTGGAGGGAAGTGTGGAAATGTTGAAAAGGATGGGAGTGCAGCGAAGCGTGGAAATGGGTATTGTGTTAACGTTAGCTCTCTATCTTAATACTTACCTTTAACTACACGTGGCATAATTAGTATATTGTCCTTAACTAAATACGATTGGGTAAGATAAATTAGTATAATTAATGCAAACGCTATAATGGGGAAAAGAAGAAATGGAGAGAGGACTTAGAAAAGAACAAATAAATCTCTACGAGGAAAGGCGAGGGCAGATAAAATGACAAAAGTCATTCTCGTAAAACACAAGGTATATTTACATGATAGACAAGATGATCCATGCTTGCCATATTGACAAAGGCATGTGTGACCAGTTGGTGTCCATGCACATGTACCTCCATTGCATGGGTCGCCTTGACAATGTGCCTCTCTTTCAGTACAGTCTTGTCCGTAGTAGCCAGTTCCACATTGGCAGGTATAATCTTGAGGATTTGCTAGGTTCTGCAGGCATGTCGCATTGTTGCGACAAGGTCCTCGCTTACAAGCAGCAACATCACATTCACTTATGCTTAGCCAACTTCTTGCATCTAAGGGAGGAAGGCGATTTCAATCAAGGACAATAACTATTACTTTCAAGATAATTTTCTATAGAAGCTGCATTTACTGCTGGTGCTGGTACTACTGGTACTACTGGTATATCACTGGTGCTTTCTTCTAGGCTGTGCGTAGCCTACGCTAGTTTCAGTAAAAATGAGCGTACGGAAAGTCAACTAGATGTAACTGTAGAATCATTATTGAACAAAATAAAATTCAAAAACTTCGCAAAGCTTTTCGTAGTCAATTTTTCATGGAATACAATATTACCAGTGATTTTAAACTTTTCTCAATAACCATGGCCTAAAAACTCCAACCATGTATGTTGCTAGCTTCCTATATAGGCTTAAAGTACGTGGGACAAAAGATATTTGACAGAAAGCCATTCTTTCTATCTCACTAAATCGGTAAAGGTCGTCCGAAAATGACCAGCAATACGGTGATTTTAGATCCGTACAAACAGGAGCAGTAAATTCAGGGGAGTGTACAATAAGAGTTGATGATTGACTTTAAGTGTAAACTTACTAAGGACTCTGTATGGTACTGTATTGACTTGCATGTCTCGAATACAACCGATAAAGCTTGCTAACATAGGTAGGCCATTCGATGTGTTCAGAGGAAGAAATGAGCTGTTTAGACCGCCAATAAACCACGATGTTGAGAGTTGTATGCTTGTAAATGATAATGATGATGAACGACTGATTGGGGTTGATCCATTAACTGAGAGCGTTCCAGTCCCAGAACGACTGTCATGTCTATGAGACAATGTTTAATTATGATAATTATGATAATCATTAATATTGAAATTGATACAAAACCATCAGCCATTCACATGCAGCCTCCAAAATCTACATTTGGCCAATGACAGCAATGATAAACGAAGTCATAGTGGCATACAGGTAATATCAAATAATAGTGTAATGCATAGAATGGTGTTGCATTTATTGCCTTATCTCATACGGGACGAGAAAATTTCTCAAAACTTCAGACTGAAAATACTGGTAATTTTCTCTGCGCTAAGATAAAAGTTTTCATATCACAATGAAGCGCGAAAATTGGTCTTTAAGCATCAATATGTACTTTTCTGATATCGTGTATGAGACCAATACAATATTGCAGATACTACAGCATACTCTTGTATGCTCAAATGATTTCCGTACTGAAACACAGTGGATTGCCTTGGAGTCGTTATTTTCAAACTGAAAATACTGGTTCGAAACTTAAAGAAAACACAGGAATAAGTCAGATAACGGAATTATCAATAGTTAAGTGGGCTATCATCTTGTGTACTTTTTTATTTTTGCTCACACACTTGGCCACGGAACGCAAACAAGAAGAAATCTGCTGAGAACTTTCCTTGCGGCCTTTTAAAAATAATAGGCTTCGCAGGTGAGTGAAAGGCTATACCTATTTGTCCAAGCACTTTTTCACATGTCCCTGATCTGGTAGCAGCCCCTGTGTAATCCGGCATGAAAAAATAGTGTACCGCAATTAAGGCGGCATATAAGTAATAGTTAATTCAAGCGTGTTAAAAAGTCACGATAGAGCAAATTTTCTGAGGTCCTAGATCCACCCTTTCATACATCTAAAGCAGAGAGCTTTTGAGTGCCTTCATTTGATTCTACATACACTTTTCATACGAAACCTGACGCTTAGAAGGCTTAATTTTTACGAATCTTGTAAGAAAATAAGCAGACTGAAACACTTTAAGATGCCATTTAACTTACTTGGCTATGATCGTCGTAAGCACCCCAGTATCTACCCTTTCTGAGGTTGTCATTGATACTGTTTCAGCACCCGCATTAAACGTGAACTCGAGTAGGCCATTCGCTACTCTTAGCAGAATAAAGTCGCGATAAGTCTGATGACCGGCATAAAGGAGCATCCCATTGCTACTTGTTGTGCGAAACGTCAAAACAATTGTGTTGATGACATTGTTGAAAGGAATTGCAGCATATTCAACATATGAGTGGCCATTGAAGAATGGAAAATGTATCGTAATACCTATAAACAAAAATGAAAGAATTACCATGTTTTCAGCATGAAGCAATTCTCCAGAGATTTCACTTGAATAGTAACATACATTTTCTGACACTTACATATCATTTGAAGAAATAACTAATTACTTCATTATATTAGGGAAAATACGAAAGGCAATGTAAACACCAAACTTTAGAACCCGTAAAAATATGACGACAAAGGCATTGAAATACTAAGAAAATGTAAAGTATAGGAAATCTCGAAAAACAGTTCTGGTCTTCTCCAGCAGGCTTTTCAAATACAACGATGTACTATCAAGGTTAATGCCTGATTGATAGAAAAATAGAACTAAAATTAATTTGAATTTTCTACATTTAACAAAGTGCTTCATATTCATTGGTTATCTTTCACTGAGTTCTATTGACTATTTAGTAGATATTTTATTTGTAATGATAATATGATGTGCAGAATCCGAAAGATAAAAGAAATTTTGAATCAAACATGAAAAGCTAAAAAAATATTGTGAAAACTGTTATAGCTTTCTTTTCAGAGTTATTCAGAGAAGTACTAGAAATACAACTATCAAAAATTGACAGTGAAGCCCTACCTTGAATACATCTTGGACCAAATGTAGGTTGTAAGCACACACATCTGAATTGTAAACCATTGTTTGATTCATTGTAACACGGGTAACCATTGCATGCGTTGTCCACACATGTCAGGTTTCTCAAAGGTATCGATGTTGGTTCAACTGACGACGAAGATATTGAATACAATGAAGACTGCCTGGGTGATAGTGAAAAAGTTGATCGTAGTTCAGCCGTAAAGGTAGACCAATCAGGATTTGCCGATCCATTAGCCATGGTTACGAAATTACTTGTTGCAAAACTCGACATGGTTGGTGTATAATACATTGCTGACTGTAAAGATGCATCACTAGTTGCTGTTGATAGGTTCTGAGAATTCAAATAAGTTCTGGGCAAAAGGCTAATGGATGGTGTTGACGAAAGAGCACCAGATACGGGACTTAACAAGGAGGGAGAAGACAGAACTTGAGAAAATCGCGTCGTAACATTAAGCAATGCGGTACTGCCTGATGATCTTACTTGAGTAGTTGTATCACTTGCAGATCTAGTAATAACTGGTAAACTTGATGCAACGAAGCCTGAATCTGACACAATAGTTTGTGACTGAGTCCTTGAGTATGAAGAACTCTCTGCAGATTGTGAAGCAAAAAGGCTAGTGGTAGTCCTGGAAGATGAAGTTATGGCGAGTGTTGGCTGCGATGTAAAATGGGATTTAGCTTGAGACAAAGAGCTCGATACCATGAATGAAACCACTTGGGAGATGTTAGAAGTCATCAACAATGACTGAAAGTTTGATGTAGCACCCGAAGCAGATCCTGAAGCAAAGCTTGATAACAATGAGCTACTCTCTACTACCACAACTGAAAATGCACTTGATGACCAAAGGAGTTCGCAATTGGTACCATATGACCATGCAGGGCAATAACACTGATAAGAATTGATTTGATTCTCCCGACATGTTCCGCCATTCAAACAAGGAGATGATGCGCACTCATTATAATCAAACTGACATAGCTGTCCCTGGTACCCTTGTGGGCAGACACATGTAAACCCTCCTCCTGTTTCATTTGATCGTGTCATGCAAATTCCTGAGTTTTGGCATGGATTTGGTTGGCAACTACTCGTAAAATTCTCGCATTTATCACCATAAAATCCTCTATTACACACACAAACAAAGCCTTGCAAGCGCTCTCTACAAATCCCATTGCCACTGCAATTCTGTGTGCGACAATCACCTATCCGATTTTCACAATACTTTCCACTGAATCCGACCCGACAAATGCATCTATAACTTGAAACTGGGCTGTCTCGAACACACCTGCCGTTGCTTTGACATTGGCAAACAAGATCATTGCATCTTTGACCACCATAACCAATTTCACAAGAACAATTGAATCTATTGGCGGATAACTGCGTACAGTTTCCTCTTTGTAGGCAAGGGTTTGGTATGCATGGGTTGGATGGAGGCATAGATGTTGACAGTAGTGGCATGAATGAGGATTGTACTAAGCTTATGGAAGATGCCATAGGATTGAATGATCGAGGTGTTACAAAACTGAACAAGGATTGCAATGGTGATTCAACTGAAGTGGTTGGAGCATGAATAGGATCGGCGGAAGAATCAGATGAAATTTGCAAAGATAATGATATGGAGTTTACTGAAAAGTTCAAAGTAGATAAAATGGAAGGAAATAGAGAAGGATGCGCAACTGAAATGAGCGATGATTGCAAGGGAATTGCTCCTGAGATAGATGAATAACGTGATGCCATAGATGATGATGTTTCAGGTAAAGTGGCAATAAAAGACTGTGTTTCAGTAAATTGCAAAGATGATTTAATGGGAGAGGAAGAAAAAGAGTGAAAAAGAGAAGAGGAAGGGGATTGTGATGAGTGGAAAGCAGCAGTCCGATAGGAAGCATGCACGGGAGATGAATTATAGAAAGATGATTGAAGTTGCGAAGGTTGTGTAGAAGAAAACTGAATGTGTGGCGATGAAGAAAAATAAACAGAAGATCGAATACTAGATACTGGCATGATAGACAGTCTATTAGATGAGATATTCACAGCTGGTGACTGTATTGTAGATCGCTGAGGTGAAAAAGAGGATGGAATTGAAGAAGTCTGGGCAATGGAGGGTATGGCAGATGATGAAATGTCCGATCTTTGATTATAAAAAGGAAGACTTACTGAGGATTGAGCAGTAGAATAATAGAAGGAAGATGTAATAGAGGGGTTGGAAGGTTGCAAGTGAGTTGAAATGGCAGTGGTAAGCTGAGAGGAAGAGGAGTGTTTAAAAGATGAATCGAAGGCATTGGAAGAAAACAATGAATGGGAACTAACGAAAGCTGGAATCACTGTAGAAGATGGAGATAGGACAAATTGTGCGGAAGAAAACTGAATGAAAGATGATAAAGACATATAAATTGAAGATTGGATGCTAGAGATTGGAATAACAGAAACCTGATTGGATGATAGGTTCATAGCTTGTGATTGTATTGAAGATTGCACAGGTGAAGCTGAGGGTGGAACTGAAGAAGGTTCAGTAAGAGATGCTATCACAGAAGATGAAATGCTATCAAAAGAAAGACTTGCTGAAAATAGAGTGGTAGAAGTGTAATAAGTGTTTGTGCTTGCAGGCTGCAAGGAAGGTGTAGTGGCAGCAGAAAGCTGAGAAGAAGTGTGTACCAAAGATGATTGAATCACATTAGAAGAAAATAATGAAAGGGAACTGTGAAAAGTTGATGGTGCTTTAGAGGACGATGGAAGAATGGGTGTCAAAGAACTTGCTGATGGGGAACTTATGAAAGACTCTGGTATTGCAGTCCCCTGGCTGAGGGAGGAGAATATGTGTGCAGAATCGATAGAAGGATTTGGCATGGCAAAAGAATTAACGGAAGAAGGTTGCATTGACGAAATATATGCTAGAAACATAGAGCTAGTAGAAGATTGAGTGCTGAGATGGTAAGCTGTTAGTGTACTAATTGCTGTTGAAGATGAAGGAATGACAGAGGCAATGGATAGTGTCTGGATAGAGAGCTTAGAACTAATGGTTGAAGCAAATGAAGAGGGTTGAGATTGATCAATTAGTGATGTCTGATATGATGTGCTCAATGCTTGATCTATTGACGCTTGACTAACAGCAATAGACAGTCTGATGGATGTTAATTGGGATGAAAAAGGGAAATGTATTGAATCTAAGACAGTAGAATGCTTTGATGGTGATGTTGAACGTGTAACTGGTATTGCCATTGAGGATGAAAAGGATGGAGTTAAAGATTCAATTTGGTAATAAGATGATGATGAAATGACTGGTGGTGACAAGATGGTAGTAGCAGTGATGTCTGTATGAGATGAAGTTTGGAAAAATTTTGTAACGTATGTTGTAGACTGGAAGGAGTATGTACTTTGAAATGATGATTGATATGCCGTAAACACTTGAGAAATGCTTGTACTTGCAGTTTCATTTTGACATCGATCACCATAATACCTTGATGGACAATAACAAGTGAAGTTAGCTGCACCAACTTCAAGACATGTTCCTCCATTTTGGCACGGACTTGAAGCACACTCGTTTATATCAAACTGACAAAATTGTCCAGTATAACCTGCAGAGCAAGCACAGTCCAATGATGTGAACCCAGTGTTTGTACAGCTAGCACCATTTAGACATGGTGAAGGGGAACATGTTGTTATCTTAGTACACCTCGTATCACCTGATAAGTGTCCTGGACATCGACAAAAATAGCCATAGGGTCCTTGAACACAGAAAGAATTATCGATACACCTTTTGCTATTGTTGTTGCGACAGTCACCGTAAAAATTTTCACACAGGAATCCACCGTACTGATTTGGGCAAATACATCTTATGATATTACTGAACAATGCACAACGACCATTGTTTTGGCATGGGCAACTCAAACTTTCACACCTTGGGCCTGAATAACCAAATGGACAAACACAACGATAAGATTGTGCAACTGTTTCAATACAAGTCCCATTGTTTAGACATGGTTGTGTGCCACAGGGCCCAAGATAAACTTCACAATTACGCCCTGTCCTGAAAGGATGACAGTTGCATTTGTATGTACCGCTTACATAGTCATTCACGCATGTGCTTGAATTTGTGCATGGGTTTGATGCACAGTAATCAGCTAGATCATCACATCGACCACCAGTGTACTGTGCGGGACATTGACATGTGAAACCATTAACACCATCAACACAACTGCCATTGTTTATACAAGGGCTTGATTCACATTCATTAATATCAATAGAACAGTTCTGTCCAGTAAAACCCGGTAAACAGACACACCTTGCATTGAAAAAATCTCTTAGGCATGCTGCCCCATTTTGGCATGGATTGTTTAAGTCACAGATATGAAGCTCGCATCTTCTACCACTAAAAGCTGGTGGACAAAGGCAATTAAAGGCCTGTGATGTGTAATTGTTCACACATGTACCATTATTGATACAGGGACTTGCACTGCAGTAGTCAAGGTATGTTTCACAACGACTACCAGTAAAATTCTTAGGGCATGAGCATGTAAAAGTACCCCTTCCATTTATGCAGGCTCCAGAATTAAAGCATGGATCTGATGAGCATTCATTTACATCAATTTCACATCTACTGCCAGTAAATCCTAACTCACACTGACATGAGTAATTATGAGGCAATCTGAGACATGTACCGTTATTTAGACATGGCTGTAGTGTATCGCAAAGATGGCTCTGACACAGAGTGCCCGTAAAACCTGCTTGGCATTCACAGATAAATGACAAGGATGTTATATTATTCTCACAAGTAGAATTATTCATGCAAGGTCTGCTAGCACAAAGATTCATGTTTGTTTCACATCTGATTCCAGTATACATTGCTGAACAGTTACATGAATATCCATTTATCCTGTCAATACAAGTTCCATTTAAGCAAGGATCTGAAGCACATTCGTTAATGTTGCTCTCACAATTTATACCTGTAAAGCCAGCCAAACACATGCATTGATATCCACTTGGCTGGCGGACACAAGATGCTCCATTTTGGCATGGCTGTAGAGCTTCACATGTATGATTCTCACACCTTAACCCTAGATACCCAGCCTTGCAATAGCATCTGTAACCACCCACAAGATCTGTGCAATTCAAGCTACCAGCTGCATTACAAGGGTTTGATAAGCATTCATTGATTGGCTGTTCACAGTTCAGCCCCGTGTAGCCATTCAGACAACTGCATGCATAACCAGACGGTATTCTTTGACATGATGCACCATTCTGGCATACACTTGTATCACAGAGATGCGTTTCACATAATCTTCCTGTATATCCATTCAAACAATTGCATTGGTATCCATTGACTAGATCAACGCATGTTGCGTTATTCTGGCATGGAATTGATCCGCATTCATCAATCTGCACCTCACAGTTTAGACCTGTGTATCCTGGCTGGCATTGACAGGTGTATCTGTCTCTTGATTGTATGCATGCAGCACCATTTCTGCATGGATTGGTTCTGCACAATGGTACTTCACAGTGGACACCCACGTATCCCCCATGACATCTACATCTATATCTGTTAACCTCATCCACACAGGTGGCATTGTTGAAGCATGGAAAAGAGGCACATTCATTTATATCGATCTCACACTGGGCCCCAGTGTATCCTTGATTGCAAATGCAGCTAAAGTTCCCAATGTTGTTAACACAAGTGGCATTGTTGAGACAAGGCATTGAAAGGCATTCATTGATCTCTGTCTCACAATATTGTCCTGTGTAACCAGCTTTACATGTGCAATTATAGAAGCTTAAAAAGTCATTACAAGTTGCACCATTTCTGCACAAATTTGAAATGCAATCATCTATGTTTGTTTCACAATTTGCACCAGTCCAGCCACTTCTACAGTTGCAGACATAACCTAAGGTAGTGTTTACATTTTCACAGGTAGCTTGATTCATACACGGCCTACTTGCACACATGTTCCTATTTGTATCACAATATTTTCCAAACCATCCTTGGCTGCAATTACAGTAGAAACTGCCAACTTGATCAACACACCTTCCATTGTTACAATTTGCATTTAGATGTATACAATCATCAATATTCACTGAGCAGTTTGTGCCAGTAAACCCAGGACTGCATGTACATGTATAGTCAAGCCCAGTCTGCAGGTCTGTGCATGTTGCATTGTTCTTACATGGCATGGCTTCACATGCATCAACATTGGTCTGGCAACTTGTACCACTCCAACCAACTGTACAAATGCAAGCATAGCTGTTAAACAGATTCTGACATGTTGCATTGTTCAAGCAAGGGTTTGACTTGCATTCATTAATGTCTTCTGTACAATTACGCCCTGTCCAGCCTGCAGCACAATGGCATGTATAGTTAGAAAGAAAATCCCCGACTCTTTCACATGTACCATTGTTTTTACATGGTGCATAACTACATTTATTCAGTACATCCTGACAATTTGAGCCTCGATAGCCTGCAGGGCAAACACAGCTATATCGCCCATACAAGTTTACACAAAGCCCCCCATTCAAGCATGGCTGTGATGCACACCTATCAAGAAACTGTTCACATCGTCTTCCGGTATACTCAGAGAGACAAACACATGTGTAGTTACCAGGTCCATTGATGCATTGACTTGTTCCTTCAACAGCACATGGGTTGGTAAGACATTCATTTATATCAGTTTGACAACGTTCTCCTGTGTAACCTGAAAGGCATGTACAAAGAAATCCGCCCACACGGTCACTGCAAGTCCCTTGGTTCATGCATGGGCTTGATAAACAATTATCAAAAAGATCTGTCTCACACAACTGTCCTGTGACATTCACTGGGCAGGTACAGTAGAAACTTCCAGGTGTATTTGTACATGTGCCATTGTTTAGACAAGTTAGTGAATTGCATTCATTAATATCTTGATTACAGAATTCACCAGTCCAGTTTCCATTGCATTCACAGTGATATCCATTAACCAAGTCAATGCATGTTGCATTTTGTGTACAATTATTTCCAAGACAGTCATTTATGTTGACTTCACAGTTTCTGCCAGTAAACCCTGGGAGACAGTTACATGAATAGTTTTTCTGCAAAACCAAGTTGTTGCATGTTGCATTGCTTGCACAAGGGTTTGGATTGCAGTAGTTGATTTGTGTTTCACAAGTCCTACCAGTGTAGTATGGTGTGCATGTGCAAGAAAAGTTTGTACTGAAACCTCCAACAATGTCTGTGCAATTACCAGAGTTTAGGCAAGGATTTGATGTACATGCATTATATTCACTGCAGAATGTCCCATTAAATCCATTGCAGCAGCTGCATGTACCAACTGAATCATTTTGTGTTGCAATGCAAATTCCTTTGCTACTACAATAGGAACCACCTGACCCCCCAACTGCACAATTTTGAGCTTTAACTGTTATAGATATTCTTAAGCCAAGGCTGCAACTCAAAATATTGTTTACATTTCCAGCAAGATAATGCCTTCCAGGTCCATAATGAGAAGAGTTAAATATAAAAGAAGAGTTTTGTGTCACATTTGAAGCTAGAGTTCCATTTGATGTGAAACTAGTACATGAGAAAAACTGTTCTGATGATATTCTAAAAAGCTGCCACAGCTTTGATGGGGAGTTTATATTTAATGGATCAAGCCTTATAATCAATATCTGTCCTAGTATCAAATTGACAGGCCTCTGTTGTACACGATTTGGCTCACCTAAGTTTTTTCCATAGCAATCCCTATTGGTATGGCAAACCTCTCTATCAGTGACACCTAGGTTTATAGACATTGGGATTCTTTTAGGTGAACATGCTATGAGCCTTGAGTCTGCGCATGTCAATGTACAATTTGATAGATTTGAAGTCTGTGACAGAGACAAATCTGCCATGCAAAGTAACAATATGATAATAATCATAGCAATGTTGCAGTTCCCAAGAGTGAGCTTTCTTGAACTGTGAAGTCTTGATATCAATGATATTCCCTCAGAATAATATTCAAATGCTAGTCTTGTATTACCAAGAGCTGATGTATGTATATGCTTCTCCATTTTTATGATAATGCTAGAGATTCTGCTCTAAAGGCATGCTGTAATTTTTACCTGAAAAAAATTTTAAATAAATACTTATTGTTTACAATGCAAATGAAGTGTGGGCCTAGTTTTCTATAAGAAGCTGACCAAGCATAAGAAAATAAGATTGCTTTTTAATGATTTTCTGTAAGTTACAACCATTAAAAAACTATGGATTATACACCAAATTAAACAATCATAGCAAAAAAGAAGAAACTGTCTGATATGCACCCCAAAATCATATAAAAGACACAGCCCATGAAAAAGAGATATAACAAAATTGATACATAAGTGTAATCAGCAATAGGCTCAACAATGAAAAGAAAAATCATCTACACCTTAGTTCTAAAGTAAACTTAACTCCAAATTCAAGGAGATACCCTTCTCAAAAATGATTCAAAGAATGAAATGCTTGAAGAGATGGCAATGAAGACATGGCAAGGGACAGGAACCAGTGGAGGCGACTCATATCCTGTCTAATCCCATAGTATTGGGAAAGGACGGACGTAAAACGATGATGGTGATGATGGTGATGGTGATGGTGATGATAATGATGATGATGATGATGAAATGCTTGTATCAAATCCAAATAGGTCAGATGACAAGAAAGCTTGCTCTATAACAAAAATTTTCATGTTCCTACCATGTGAAATTCTTGCTAATAAAGTTATAGATCTCACTGCCTGAAGATCTTGTTGAGGCACCAAAGTTAAACATTTTCAAAAGGTTAGGCAAGTTTTGGTCTAAGTACCATTACAAACTTGAACTATGTGCAACTTGGCACTGTGTTTTGTTGCAATTGTATACAAATAGATTGTGTACGATTAGGTTGTGTGAAACTGTGATGGGTCCTTTTCAGAGCTGTAGAATAGCTAAGTCCAACTAAGTGTGTGGCTAGGATCGATATAATATGGTAAATGATCGTTATAATGGCCTCGGGTCATTGTACTATACTATACTCTTCTATACTATGCTATGCTATAAAGGATGATAAAAGTAAATACAAGTAGTGCGTTGTTGGGCACATAGATGTGCAAATATATGGAATACATAGAAAACGCTAGGAGATACTCCTTACCCCTGCATGATAGTCATTCGAATGTTGGCATTCTAGCATAAAAATATCAAACTAATGCAATGCCTATTTTAGGTCTCAAAGGAGTGTGCTGTTAAAATATTTCAACAGAGATGACAAGGAACCGACTTAAATTTGCAAAGTCTACTTCCATAACAACTATGTCAACTATGAGCTTACCATTGAGTGACCATCCATTATTCATCACTTGCAGTCATTGATCTCTTATCATCGTATAGAACTTCACTGGCAAATAATAACTGCCTTGCTATGATGCTATTTTTGTTCAAATACTTCAGGAACTTGGATATCTTTCACAATAAGGAAGCCTCAGTATAACAACATCTGTGTTTTTTCATCCACCATTTTGAAATAATACGGAACGAGGCAGCAGAGATCAAAGCGGTAAGCAAGAGAACAATAAATCGGTTCAAACCATCCAATCACCTTTGCGATCAAAGCTGCTCAGTATCATAGTACGGGGGACGCCAAACAATAGAATGTTGCCAAGCAACAATCAACAACAATGACTCATTCTTTTATAAAGGATTTTGGCTCTAGAAGAAACCTATGACGCGCCAAAAGGAAAATAATACGAAACTTTATATATGCTAGGGCAATAATTTTTTTAAATACATAAATTGATTTCATAATGCGAAAATGAGTCTTGACACTACCAACTGCATTTATAATATGAAAAATGCAATTTTATTATACGAAAAGTGTGATTTTCTAATACGAAAAGTTCGAATTTATAATAGGAAAAGTTCAAGTTTATAATACGAAAAGTGCATTTTTATAATACCAAACTGGGCAAGATTATAATACCAACTGTGTAAGATCATAGCAACAAACGGGGGATTTTATTCGTAAATACTAATAACTGTTCTAAAAACTAGAATACCTACGGAAGGCTGAATTATCGTTGGGATTTGGTTTTATTAGGATTGGATTGCTACAGGGAGCTGGAATACCATTAAGGGTTACACTCCTTCTCTTATAAGAACCAGTAAGCTAATCAAGGCCTAATAGCTTAAAAAATTAAAATATATTACAGGTGTAAAAAAAATTGATACATATCATGTTAGGTACCCAACCTGTGGGATATATATTTTACAAAGTCTACCGTTGCAGTTCTCGTCCTTCCAACACTTAATGTGGCTTTTGAAAATAGGAAGTGTGCTTGGTTGTTTGATTATGTTTGGTAAAGTCAATCAAAGTCTATTTCCAAGGAAGGATATAGTTTCAATTCCATATGTTGTTGTACGCACTTTTGGAAGCTTCTAGTCGTTACCTTGCCTTAAATTGTGACCGGTATTCCGATCAGCGAAAATATCCTTCATGAAAGGAGGATTTAAGCCAGATCTTGTTTTATAAATTTCAGTCATAAGCAACTGAAGATTCGTTACATGGATAGATACCAAACTCCTTTTCTCCAGAAGAGACCCAAGATCTGTTTGACAATATTTGTACGCAAAATGCAATGCTCTTTTATTACTTACTCTATGATTTAAAGTTCTGTCATAGAACATCCAAACAAGGGGACTATAGCTAAAGTGAGATAAGACGAATGCTTGCATTACCTGCTTCAACTTTTCTGTATCCATGTAGCAGGATATTGACACAGAAAGGTTGAAGCAGGTAATGCAGGCACGTGTGAACGCTATGCCTAAGTGGCCAAATATTTGACCGACCAAATATTCGATCGGCCCTGTGTAAACGCTGCCTAAAATTGAGGCTTAGGCTGGCTGTTCTTAATTTTCCCAGAACTTTGTGGTTGAATTGTTCATAATTTGTTCTTATATTAGAAGGGTGTAGGCAGTCTAGAATTTAAGCAATATGCAAGACAACATTGGGAAGTTTGATTGCTTGAGAGCTCGTAAATGTCACATCCGAGATGGGCTCTCTTGCATTTCAATACCTTATTTTTGAAAAAGTTTATAAATAATTATAGGGAGAAAATATTAGCACAGTATCTAGTTTTGCAAGGGGTATCTAATTCGTGAAAATCAAAGAGGGGAAATGACAAGGCTGCCAGCTCTCCTCAGGCTATCAAGGAAAGGACATTTCATGTCCACAAGCTAGTGGAAAGCTTATGCATCTTGTTCTTTTTGATTTTTGCAAATTGTTGCCCTTAGTGAAACTAGACATTGTGCTTACATTGTCTATTGATAATTTTACTGGTTCTTTTGTAAAAAAAGAGTGCAGCACAGGGTTGGGCAATAAGTTTTTACCAAGGGCCACATAAGAAAACCTGAATTGCGTCTGTGGGCCACCAGCATTCTTCCACTGTATAATTCTCTAAATTGAATATTTTGAATTGCTGGTAATGATAATCAGAAGAATAAATCACACTCTAGATATTCGGAATAGGTTATGTGAAAATGTGGTGCATAGGTCAATAAGAAAGCAAAGAGAATTATTGAATCGGTGAACTTCATTTTTAACTTGTTAGTCTCCACAAACAATGAAAAGCAACATTCAAATTTCAAAATAAAATTTGGAAAGAGAGATACTTGTTTGAGTTATTTCGTTTATAATTAGCCTCAAGCAGGCCGGACATGGATAAACAAAAGGCCGTAGTCAGCCCAGGCGTGGTGTAGTAGTTCAGGATAGTTCCAAGGTTTATTTCTACAGCAAAACATGTAATATGTTGTCCCGATGGCAATGTCGGTGGGCATTGGCCTAGGAGGACGCCAAATTTAGGGACACTGTTAACTTCTGCCTGAATTTCTTATAGTTCTTTCAGAAAATTTGCTCGAGTGAAACGGATTTTTGCCCAACTTGGGGGCTACAGCCCCCTGCCCCCCGCTCCTACGCTTATGTTTGTGAATTTGCACGTAATGTAGTTTTGATAACGTCTTTTCAATGCTAGATTACAGAAAATATCAAGTAGTATGGAGCAAGATTTATCAAAAATACCTAAGCAACTCATAGGCATACGCCAACCTTACATATTTGTACTGATGCTGTAAGGACCTTGTGAGGTTAAAAGAACACAGTCTATAAAAATTAACGTTCAAAATCGCTGAAATTTAACAATAATTCAAGAACAATGCAAGGCTCAAGCTTCATCAAAGCTTAGAATTGTCGTGCATTCGAATTGTGGTGTATTCGAATTTTCGTGTATTCGAGTTATTATACTACTGCCTTTGGATTAACTTTTGTACTATCGATGTAGTATTTATCATTCTGTCCCAATTTTATGATTTCTAATGAAGTGGGACGTCAACAAAGATTTGAACACACTCTTTTGATTTTCAGGCGTAGTTACACATTTGATATTTAAGAGTAATTTAAGAATAATCTAAGGCCCCAAACCAAAAAAATTAAGAGTATCAATTCTCAGCAAAAACCTAGGTATTTTTTATGAAAAAAGAGTGCAACAGTTTCTACATTAGTTTCTTATTATCGGGACCAAACATTACCATGCTGTCTGGAAGAAGAGCATGTCTATGTGGATACAAATAGAGATCGTCACGAGAAAAGCTCAAGTAGATTGAACCAGATAAAAATCAAACGAAAAAAGCAAAAGCAGATCAAACTCAAAGCAGCAATCCTCTCCAATGAAAAGCCAATCTAATTAAGATATATAACAAGTTTTAAATACATAATTCACCATCTCTTGTTTCTAAATTTCTCTGGAGTACAATATTAGAGTTTCCTAAAGTGATACCCAGCCTAATAACAGTTTCTAATAAAATCAGTATCTCATAAAATAAACGCCTGGCATTCCATGTCCTCGAAGTGTTAATCGCAAATAAAAAGCCGTTCAATAAGAGATTTTGAAGCCTATAGATATCATATTTTAACCAAAAAATGACAGTGGTGGCAGTAGGGCCCTGTCCTGTTTCGGATATCTATATAATGTACGTTATAACATCCTGCTAGCCATATTCCAGCCCAGTTGGAATTCTTTCTTGTCGGAAAATTCCAGCTGCCAGAGCAAAGACTACTAGATCATGCGATGTACTTCACTAAATAAATCAAGCCCTATACGTCATACATAAATTAGCCATCTCATTTCTGAATATCATCGTTTACTTCCACCCATACATGGAGGCGAATTAGGTATTTCATGATTGCTCTCATCCCATTGCTGTGGAGTCTTGGCCTACGGGAAAGACAACATAAATGAACTAACGGCCAATTGCTATGTAGAATCGAACAACCATGGACTGGCACAATAGGTGGGAAAAGCGGGGAATTAATACAATATATGGGGCCATGCACATTCAATGTCATACAAATTTTGGCATTCTCAAACACCTTCCCATCACCTGTCACACTTTTTCAAAAATTCAAAACCACCCACCCCCAAAATATGACATCACATTATGAAATTCATTAGCATATTTTTCTGCTCTTGTAATAATGTTTATTACGTCTTTTTATCAGAAATGTTGAAAATGAAAAAGTTAAATCGCCTAGATAGAATCAAAATAGGATTGCCAGATTAATTTTAGACGTGAAACCAAATTTGTTCTAAAAAAGTGGCCAGACTTGCTAAATGTGCAAAATACTGAGTTGCTTAAAACATGTGACATCAAACTCAAAAGACAACCTACTCACCCTTAGTTACATTTTGTCACAAAAATCAAAAGATAGCCCTCACCCCTCTTGCGTGATGTAATATGTGAATGGCTCATAAGATGTAGATCATGACAGGCAAAACCCTGCAAATTACTTTCTTATTAAGCAGAAAATTTTGAGGGCCTAGAAACTAGCTCTGGACAATTACTGCTGGGTCAATTTAAAAGGCCGCAGGTCTTGAAGCATTTGGTGCTGAGGCCCTTTGGGCATTGAGGCCCCTGGGGGCAATTTGCCCTCCTTGCCCCCTCTCAGCAGCCATGGCTACTTCTAGTGAACATTCCAGAGGAAGCAAATGAGAAGTAGCTATACTCAGGTATTTAAAGAAAAATTTAGTGCAGCACATAAAATCCAGCATTGCTGTGTTGAAGAATTAAATCCTTATTGATAGAGTGTACCCTTTACTAATGTTTTTCTATAGATTTATTTCATTCACCAACTGATGATGGATTGAGCATTAATCCAAAACATGTTTTGGAAAATTAAAAGCATAGTCATCTTTATTTAGTTGCTTTTTAAATCCTTATTGCAGTTGGGGTTGAACTGCTTGCTTTTTGCAAAAAGGGGGTAGATAAATGCAACCAAATATTTAAATCCCACTTCTAGTAATTTTTTTTTACCATTTCACACCCAAATACACCTTTGTTACAGCTTTCCACCTTTATACATGCTGCTACATACTAGGTCACTAAATAATAAGTTTTTGAACTGCAAAGTTTTTCCATTAGTATTGCACTATTTTTTTTTCAGCTCTGAAAAATTCCAGTAGAACTGTATGTACAAAACACCCGTGAGTCTACTCTACATTGCCCAAAATAATAATCCCCTTTGAGCTGCTTGTCATGTACTCATCAGGTCAAATCAAACATGACCACTATCATATCAAACACATTTAGGAGGAATGATCATCTAGACAAGGGGTCACTAAAACTGGTCTTCAGTAAACCACATAATGGCATATTAGTCTAAAATGCACACAACACTGATGCACTAGCACAATTACATACATTTTAGATTCCTTTTTGCATCATGAACTAGGAACAATTCATACTGACTAAGATCACCAACATACAAGCCTTATTGCATTGTTACCATTGTTGAAAAGTTCGCTTGAATTTTTTGTAGAGTATGAAGTCACTGTCATTTTGCCTACAGATACATTGCACTCTCTACTAAGTTTCTGCTATCAAAAAAGGTTTCAGTATTTTGATAACAGTAAAGTAATGGCAATGATATTTGGCAATCACTTCAATATATAAGCTATACATGCAAGTTGGGCAATCTGAAAACTTTCCTTTTTAACTCATTGCTGTAGTCTGAGAAGGACATGGTATACACTAAGATTCAACATATATGTACAGTGGATTAATAGAATGAGTGATACCTGAATTGAAAGTGCATGGACTCCTGATGCAAGTTCATCTTTCAATGATTCATTCACTAATCGATGTCTCTAAAATAAAGACAATTTAAAAAATTTGATAACTTACATACAAAAAGTACTAATAATTTCATTAATCAGAATATCACCAACAAATATATAATAATCATCACAATAAGCACAACATTGGCAATATAATTACCAAACATGAAATTTAACATTAAGAAAACTCTCCATCAGGTACCTGTAGCAATGGCTTATCTGCAAACAAATCTGACACTACTATGACTTTGAAATGTGTCTCTGAACCTCAAAATAGAGAAAATTATGAAATTAAAAATTAATGTCACATGAATGCTATTTCAATATTTATTGAAGGTGGAAACTGCAGCTCCTGTGGACAAATAGAGGCCACATGATGAATGAAGAATGTTAACATCATGTGGAATTTATATGCTGTCATCCTCATCTTAGAAATTGTAATATTTGTACTCAATGGGCTATAGCTATGTTGAGGTTACACTCAACTAGTCTTAAGAAACCAACTAGCAAAATGTAGATGAATGCAAATACCAGCCTCAATAAAAAAGGAAAACATGTAGAAAGGAAGTTTATGGAATTTTGTGTCCAGGGGAAATTTAGCAATAAAGCATCTGATATTGAACAATTTTCACAGATATACATTGTGATGACAAATAGGTGTGATCTTTCTTTGGAACTGCATTATGGGCACTGTAGAAACTGACAACTAGCAATCCAAAGAAAAGAATGGAATCATTCCTAAATTTAACACTGATTTCATGTCTATTTGGAGAATGGTTTGGTGGTAGTTCTAATGGTCTGCTTTCCAATGATAGCCATATCCTATTTATAAGTCTATACTTTCCCCTACAACTACAAAGAGTCAGTCAAATTCACATCTACTTTTTAAAAAGCTAGAAGCATATTCATCATCTACTCAAAATAGCAATGTAGCATGTACTACCAACAGCTATGTGCCTTTGACGAGATATGAACAACATAAAAAATTCTAACTCACCTCGTGGGACATTGTGCATGTAGCTTTCATTGATGACATTCAAATATTTTGGCTAGAAAGTGACATAAAAATACTATCCTTTATACCATTATCATTTTAATCGTGACATGAAAGTAACATGGTAGTTTAAATACAATATCATTGTACAGACACAAAAATTGCTTTTGTTGAACAAACATTGACCCTTCTTCATTAGTTAAAAATGCTTTTCTTGACTTCTTCCATTCATGTTGACATCAAAACAACCAAGTACTGTGATTTTTCATGTTTCAAAAATCAACATGTCTCAAGTTTGTTTATTCTGTCATTAAAGAATCACATCTTTGTAGTGTTTATGAGGCTTCTCGTGGATACCTTTTTTGCTAAAACCAATAAGTCTCAAGAGCCTAGGCCTAAATTAAAACTAAAACACTGAGGCTATGCCTTCCTCTTATTTCATTGTAACCATAAGACTGAACTAAAACATGAAAAAACTAGATATGATCTATGCACTAAAACAGCACATTTTTTCATCAGAACACAGGACACGTTAACAGACACCAATATATTGCCCTAAGAGGAAGATACTGACACTACATGAAGGTTTACTGACAAAACAGGACTCTATGAAAGCATGTGATTTCAACACACAACATCAATGGTAAATTCGCACAGCATACAAAATAAAATAAATTAAATAATACAACAGCAATAAATTGTGTTGAAACATAGTGCATGTACTAATTGTGAAACACCATCTCAGCTTTATTTCTTAGAAAATGTCTAGGGCTTTTTATATAGAATTAAGACCAAAACTATGGAAGAGGAAAATGAAGCATTTTGACCTACCTTGAATACATCTGTTAACTTTCTTGTAATAATTTGTGATACTGTTCCTGCAGACATTTCCTGAAATATATATATATATAAATATATATATGTATATATATTTATATATATGTATATATATATATATATTCTTCTTTTCCATTAATATATTCAATTGGTAGTGTTGTGTTGTTACATATTCTAACAGTAAATGTCTCTATATTCAACTGATGATGGTTTGATGAACAGACTGAAACATGTCTTGCAAATTGAAAAATATTGTTGTGTTTCTTCGAGTACTATCTGACTTTATTGTGTTGAGAAATTTGGGACAATATATATATATATATATATATATATATATATTACTAAAAGGTAACAGTTTGGGGTAGTTGTTCATTGACATCACATTCACTCAAGTAGGGTAATCTCATGAGATCTGAATCTGAGCAAAAACTAGGCATATAATCAATATATGAGAGCAATTCATGATCTTCTGCATTAACCATTTTGTTAATAGTGCATAAAATTTATTGTTAAACATGAATGTAATCAATATCAAGAAGATCACTTAACTTAGTAAATATCAAGGAGAAGGTTCTAATTGAAGGATGAAGAGTCAAGTGGCAGTATAAATGAGGAATGAAAATAGACTTCATTACTTTTGTACCATGCCGCTTGGCAAGTCTACTTAGAATCCATCCACCATTGTCAACCTGCTGAGATGTTCAGGCTGTGTAAAAAGGACAGTTAAACATGCTATTTCTTTCCCTAGAAATTGCACAGCTGCATGCAGATTGGAAAATTTTACAAGGCCTTGTGTGACTGCAACCATGGCTGACAGCTAATGTGTGCAGGGCAGGGATCACCAACCTCTGGTTCAAGGGCCAGATGTGGCCCCAACTACCACCCAATCTGGCCCCAGTGCTTGCAGAAAAAGTGCATGCATTCTTAAAGTACTATGCTGTTGTGATACATATATTTTGCACCTTTTATAGATTGGAAATTCACTTTTCACACAGCAGCTCCCAAACTGAACTGCACTGTGCAAAATAGGGCTGTGTATTGTAAGATTCTGGCTGCAGCACGGATAGCGCATAGTGACATTGGCCCTAAAGCCCAGAAAGGTTGGCGACCCTTGGCATAGGGTATAAAACCCCCGGGCAAGGCAAAAACTCCAACCTGGGTCGCAGGGGTTGTTTTGCATTGAAGATAGTAATTCTCCGTGTTGGATCAAATGTGTGAATAAGAATGGCAATAACGCCAAAATCATCTTCATAAAGCTAAGCAGCTATCATTCTAGGACTGGCCAATTTCAAAATAAAGTTCACAGACACACATCCTGTCACATCCAGGGGCGTCGAAATGACTTTCAAAGTGGAGGGGCCTAGTCACCAAGTAATTTTCGGAGATAAGCTCGGTTAAAAATAGTGAAACATGCTACTTTATGAGAACAGTGGGCGGCCAGTGTCATTGGAAACCCGTGCAGGCTAGTGCGCGAGCTAGACGGCCTATTGCGCGTACGCATCAAAGTTTACACTATTATTTACAGCACATTTTTGTACGCAAAACTATACAAGTAGCTTAATAACAATGAGCTACATACCGTCGATCCTTTAACGCTAGATAAAATAAATGGCTAGAAAAAGTGAATTGAACCATTGGCCGTAATTAACATATTCTGCCACAAATTGTATTTTAGTAAATTTAGTTGAATAGCTTCATTTTGAGTGGCTAATACAGTGAATCGAGGCTGAAATTAGAGAACCAACACCTGCAGCAGAAAACAAAGAACGGTCTTTTCATTCACGATCGTGTGTTTGATCGCATACAGAATCAAAGTTGTCTGAATTCACTGAATAACGGACATAATGTCTGGCAGGGCAACTGCACAGCGAGGCAGGAGAAAGACCAAGTCAGCGAGAGCTGGTGTAATCTTTCCTGTGGGCAGAATCTACAAATTTCTAAGAAAGGGTACCCACCACTTTAGAATTGGTGTAGGAGCGCCCATTTATCAGGCAGCCGTTATGGAGTATCTGTGCGCCGAGATTCTTGAATTGGCCGGCAATGCTGCTCGAGATAACAAGAAAACCAGAATAACTCCGCGCCATATTCTGCTGGCAATAGCTAATGACTTAGAGTTGCACAAGGTACTTTTGATTTCTTGCACAGTATTGTCACAAGATAAAATGTACGGCAGAGTAAATAGTAAAAGGACGAAGAGATAACACTCCTATTGTTGAATACAACCTCATAAAGGGATTTCCAGAGCGGGATATCTTTATGCATATTGATTTAGCCAGACAATGGCGCTTCGTTTTCTGTATCTAGGTCAAGCCTCGCTGTGGTATGAACGAACCCCCATCCGCCCACTGAAAAGGACTACACCCCACCCGCCCACTGTTCCACTTGCAAGTTCTTGTGTGTTCGTATCCGATTGTTTAGACCCAATTGTTTTTATTTGAAACACAATAATGTATTTGTGGTCAATAATAGAAACTATTTTCAGCTTTGTTTCTTATATTAATTCATTTTTATCTATTTAGTTGTTGCAAGGCGTTACAATACCTCAAGGTGGAGTTGTGCCCCACATCAACCCAGAGTTGCTAAAAAAAAGAAAGGGAGGGAAATTAGTACCTGCTACAGAGCCTAAAGCAAAAATTGCAAAGAGCCCTAAAAAGAAGGCAAGTGTAGCAGCTGTCAAGAGTGTTAAGGAGAGCAAGGCCAGCCCAAGCAAGAAAGCAAGCCCTACTAAGAAAAGGAAGGGAGGAAAGGCGGGAGATGGTGATAGTGGATCTAAGGGTATTACTGTTCTCTCAGAAAAGACTCTTTTCTTAGGACAAAAGGTAGCTATACCAGATTATTTACTGCATTCCCTTTTTTGCTTTGATGGTTTCCTAATTATATTTCTTCAAATTGATAGACCTGACTGTATTTTAAATGAGAAGCTGATTAATGTTCTTCATATTTTCATTCCTACTATCGTGTTATATGCTCAGTGAGCATACAATTTTTCCCAAGCTTTCCTTCATCTGGTAAAAGTGCATAGAAGAATCAAGTATCTGAGCATTTCTAAAGTTTGGGGAAAATCTTTCTTCTCATAGGCTATTGTATTTGCTTATTATTGTCCTTATTTGTATGTAGGCTTGCTTTAGAATGTAGTTGTACAGGCCACTAATCCTAGAAACTCCTGCAATGAAATTTACCCCTGCAATGAAATTTACCCCTGCAATGAAATTTACCCCTGCAATGAAATTTACCTCCTACAAAATGTAGAAACTCTTGGGAAACTCCTAAAAGTCAAACTTTAGAAATGCAATAGTTGCCCAAAGTCCCTGGGACACTCACAAAAAATTGCAAAAAATTGCAAAAAATATAGCACTTTCAGAATATACTCCTTTGCACCATGCATGCTCCATCTTTCCTCCTATAACATTGTTGTTCTGTTCCTTATACATTTGGCATCATTTTGCAGGCATATTTTTTTACTCCCACATGTTATTTTCTGCTAGCCCAACATTGTTTAGAGGGATGGGTGTTAAGTGCAGAATAAAAATAGCTAAAGTGCCTCAGGACTTTTGGTGACTATTGTACCTACCTCATGAGTGCACAACTTTCATTTTTTTCTATTAAGGGGCATTTTCCAGTATTTGAGAGTATACTCCCACTATTTTGTTGTAGTAACAAGCCCACAGACTCCCATTTTCACTCAACTAATTGACTTCTAGGTAGTTTCTACTCCCTCTTTACTATACTGACAGCACTTTCAATTGAAACAGCTTATTGTTTGTAATTTTAAATTACTTGCTCAACACATAATTAGCATGTGAAAATGATCGGTTTCTCCTAGTGGAATCCTAGACAACACCAAGGAAAGTCCTTTAAAACTTCACAAAAAACTACTGGAATTTTATTGCAAGATATTAGTGGCCACCCTGGTTATGATGTTAAATCAACACAACTTGCACATACATTACATAATGTATTTGTTCTTATCATTGTGCAGACTACTGTTGAAAGATATGCTTTTGTTGTTACATAGAAATTTACATATATTTGCAATTTCTTCTGGAGCAGACAAAGTACTAATATCTTCTTCAAATTTATGCTCAATTTTAGCTCTCAGTTGTCCAAGGGAATTTGACTGAATTTGATGTAGAGGCAGTTGTTCACCCCACAAATGCTACATTTAATTTGAGTGGTGAAGTTGGTTCTGCTCTTTCAAAAGTAGGAGGTGAAGATTTAGACAAGGCAGTGCAGGCTCTACATAAGGAGCATGGAAATTTAGAAATTTCTGAAGGTATATTATAGAAGATATTTTATAGTGCTAGGTGTATTTAGTAAGGGAAATAGTATTCTAGTCTCATATATCTATGTAATAAACACAGTGGAAAACTACAAATCCTAAAAAACTCAACCTTATAGTTCAATGAGTTTAAATTATAGCTAAACAGCCTATCACTTATCACTTGTCAGTCACTTATCCAATGGCTTAGAAATCCCTAGGAATCTGTAATTATCGTGAAATTTTATCAAAATCCTCGTAAATTTCTTTGAGAAATATAGTTTCCTATCACATTTGTAATATTTTGTATTTTGTGAAGATAGCTTTATATGAAGATGCTCAAGCCAGAGACCGCAATTACTTCTTGAAGGAAACATCTGCTTTTTTGTTTTGCAATTTTGCTTTAAAATAAAAGGGATTTTAAGGAGAAAAAGGAGCCTTTGTAGCACTTTTTAGAAGAATTTAACTTGATTACAGCAGAAGTCCATAATAAATATGGAGATTTAAGGAGTTGTTTTGATATATGCCCCTTCTTTACTAGCAAAGCACACAAGATATTCTCTATCAAACTAGCTCTTAGGTCAGTTGTAGGTTGTATGTTGTATGACAATGAGTGCTTACTAGAAGACACTTGCTTTCTACTCGTAGTGCACACTGTAGTCAAGCTAAATTCTCCTTAGAAAGTACTACAAAAGCTCCTTTTTCTCCTTAAAATCCCTTTTAATTTAAAGCAAAGTTGCAAAACAAAAAATATCAGTTGTTTCCTACAAGCAGTATTTGTGATCCGTGGCTTGAAGTTTTCATATATAGTTATCCTTACAAAATATTACAATTGTGATTGAAAACTATAATAACAGGGTTTTATGCAGGTCCTTGAACTCCTTGAAAAGTACTGGAATTTGGAAAATGTGTTTTCAAGAGTACTTGAAGCTCCTTACACATGAGAATTTTTCTTGAAAATTGATCACACTTGTTGAAATTTATAAGTTTTTACTGTTAACTTCATCTACAGCAATAAGCAGTGCAAAAAATAATTAGAAGATTGATCCAAAAAAGTGTAAAGAAGATTGTACATGTAAGGAATGGGGCTGTGCTTTGATTTATGACATTAATTTAAACTCTTTAAGGAGAAATGAAATACCTGCAAATTACTGTTAATTTTGAGCTCCATAGACATTGTTATTTTAGTTCTTGAAAGCCCATTGAAATTGCTTGTCAAAATCTCACAACAAACCCTGTAGTAGCCTGCATATAGGAACCAAAGTTTCAAGAACCTGCTAGGCTAAAAGTTTCATTTTAAGCCCCCTGTACATCAAAACATATCTAGGCAAAAAATTTTGAGCTAAGGTCTTATCAGTTGGGTTTTTGTAAAGGTTTAATTGTTAAGGTCATCAGCTATTTACAAGTAACTGGACATGATATTTTTCCTTCAATTGTAGGTGTCCAACTATGCTTTATGTGTTTGCCATTCTAATAATTGTCAAATACCTTCAAGTAATGTACTCTACTACAGTACACATTTAAGAACATATAAATGCAGTAGAACTTCTTTACTTGTACCAAAGGACAATAGGGTATTTTGCTCATGAGCAAAATACCATGTGTGTGGTACTTTACATGAGCAAATAAATTTGTGTGTATGTGTGCTTTTGCTACTAAGCCACTACATATGCACACCCAGAGCAGATAAAGAAACAATGCAGAGGAAGATTTACATGCAATAAAGATAGCATTTACCAACAAACTTGTTCAAAAAAAGAAAGAAACTAGTTTAAGTGAATAATATAAAGTACTTTCCATTTATCATTCTTCATCAAACCAAATACTACCTGATAAAATCCAAAATAAATAAGTGAAGATGGTGGTCAACATGCTAGCATGTGAAATTTGAAGATAAAGTAAAGGCCATCGTACATGAGATTTCAATGGAATTTATAGAGCTTCAAATTCCATTGTTGTAACAGTAAATGTTCAAAAACACCTGTTTGCCCTTGTGATAAATCCCACATGGAATTTGATTTATGCCTGTGTGGGCATGTAACATGTGATCGCATCTGCAAAAGACAAGGCCTATGTATTTTGAAATGATATACTCTTTGTAGTATATTGAGAAAAATTAGTGTAAAAATTTAGGAAACTATTTTGAGAGTCATCATAGTCTTAAGTGTACTATTTAATGCCCATTTTCCATCCTCCACTTACTTTTTCAAAGATTTTTCCAACCCTCTGCCCACTCTTATTAGAACCCCCAACCTGTTTGTTTTTATGAAAAACGTTTTTAAAGCATATGTAAAACAGATACGTTAAACAAATCTTCCTGGTGGTCAGCAATATTTTTGTGCTCCTTCCATTCTTGGGGCTAAAGGTACTTGAAGTAAGATACACAGAGAGCATCATAGCAGTATTTTCTTACATTTTAAAGCATTTATTCTACCCCCACTTAGTTATTTACTTTTTCTTATTTGTCTACCCCCCCCCCACACACACACACA
>WIPJ01002967.1:113288-131011 GCA_018155075.1 Cassiopea andromeda | reverse complement strand
AAATGATGTACCTAACCTTAAAGCTACCTGAAAAATCATTTACCCAACCTATTTCTCTTCAGCCCCAACCTGAAGCATAAATAATGAACGGCCATTAGAAGAAAGAAGCACTGTATTTCTTCTGTGCCCTTTTCATGGATTGGAGCCCTGGTGATGTCACTTGCTTTCTTTTAGGCACATTGCTTCATTTTGATGCAGATGTAATAACATTGAAAAATTGGTGCCTGTAACAATTTTAGTTGATTATGCAGTTTTTGTCCACGTGGTTGAAATGAAGTGTCAACTCAGGCTATGCATGGTTCAGGCTGGCTTGCGCTGAGGAGACTGAGCACTAGGACTGACATTTATTATGAACATTTTAGCGAACGGCATCGAGAGGTGGATTGGAATAGTAAATAAATGCAAAGGTACGATTTTATTGCATGTAACAATTACATATACTGTGTTTTCAATTAGACAGCTGACCATACTCTCACAACGATAACCTTTTAAGGACCACTCTCAAGATTTGTCAACCTGCATTAAACTATTAATTGCTTATTTTGCGCGCAGCTTACCAGTGCCTAAGCAACACAAATTGTTCTTTATTTGGTTATGGGAGTTACACTCTTTAAATCAGTGTGTAGATTTTGACGTTGCGGTAGGCCATACACTAAATTAACCCGCCTACATTTGCTTCCTTTATTGTAAGTTTGAAAGTTTTGCAGCGTTTATTTCTGTATAGGAATCCAGCTATTTTTCGAATTGCCCTCTGAGATTTTGACGAATATCATTTTCAGATGCCAAATATAAAGCTTCAAAGCTCTGATGGAGAGACATTCGATGTTGATGTCGATGTAGCAAAGGCCTCCATGACTATACGAACAATGTTGGAAGGTGCCCACTAGCTACTCTATATATTTATTATAAATTTGAATTTCTCATTGAGCTTAATTATCCTTATGATATTCTTTGTTTCCTGTTATCATGAAATTGTGCAGTTAGCATCTAGCTTGTAGTAGACCTTTCCAGCATTAGCTACATTTTAATTGCTTTCAAGAACCTGCTAATATCCATAAGATAAAACAGACTTTGTTATGCTGGAAAATGAAGTCCTCCTCTCTTGCTAATAACCTGATACACTTGGAAAATGTGGAAGCAATGTTATTTTTTCACCAGGATTTGTTTATGTAACTTGAGATAGTATTGCTGGGAAGCCAATTATTTTTGGGCATAAGATTATGCCAAGTGGTATAGCAAAATGTTTGTGCATAACAAAATAAAAGGTGTCAAGACTGCTAAGTTTGGAGTGTGCTCGGAATTCATTCAGGGTGCAATTTTAAATGCAAGGGCGAAAGCCAAGGCCTATTCATTTTGTAATTATAGGAAAAGAGTGCAATGCATTTTAAATTCAGAACCTAGAGTATTTTGTAGGGGTGTACCGGGTCAGCATTTTCAGAGTCCGGCTGGAACCAGATTTACCAGAGTTTTTCATAGAATCCAGCCAGATTATCTGGTCAAATGATCTGGCCAGGTTTTACTGGATAATCAGGCCATGACCAGATTTTTGTGCAACAAATATTTTCATAATTCATCCAAGTACATACGAAGCCAGAGAAATGAAACGGAAACTGTCTTGAACGTACCCAACAGTCTTCTTTCTAGTGATGGTAATCATATGTATTTCAGATCTGTATTTTAAAATTTTGCTCATGCGATCTTAAAGCTGATTGAAGAGAAGAGACATACTTATCCTTTACGATCAACTTCCACTTGGTAGAATTTTCTGAACTGGCAGAACTTTTCGTAACGAAAAGGCATTCAAGCAGCTTTTTGTCCTGTAAACAAAAGGATTTCTGTCCACTCAGAAAATCTACTGAATGAAAATCAGTCTTAGAGAATAGATCTTTTATCTAACTTAAGTAAAATAAAGATGTTGATCGTAGGGGACATCTAAACCTGCAGCTACCCTCCCTCCCTTCTCTTTCCAGATCTCACAAATGTGTGATTCCCAATGCTTTGTTCTTTAGCTTTTGATTACTGTTAGATTCTTGTTGTTAGTTATATCTACACTGTCATAATGAGTTTTGACATTCTCTGCACACTGTCACAGTTCTAAATAAACTTCAAGAAAATCTGGTAGATGGCTTGATTTTGAGAACAAATCTGGCTGGAACCGGATTTTTGAAAACCAGATATCCAGTACACCCTTAGTGTTTTGTCACAGTCACTAAACAAAAGAAAAGTGCAAGTGACTATCGTTTACATCCTGAGAAATGCATTTGCCTACTGTACTGCTGATATTTGTCAACTCCTGGAAAAGAATGCATTATTTTTACCATAACAGCCAAAAGAGCGCAGTTTGGGCTCAGAAATTCATCATGCACAATTTTCACACTTAGCAGTCTGGAAAGGTGTTACTTCTTATTGGAGTGATTTATCTATTGTGACTGTGCAGGTCAGAATCATTGAAATGGCTTTACAAGTGGAGGAGCCTGGTTGCCCATGTCAATATAGGCTTGGGGTTCTGCTTACCTTTGTTGGCTACAACATCACATTCAAAATGTTTTGGAATACGAACTTTTATGATACTTTTGTGGAATGCAAACAAATGGAAAATTATCTTTTAAGTTGCCTGTTTCTTCAAAAAAGTGCAGAAGATAGTGAAACATAACTGCGGGCCAGTGTCCCTAGTTCTGATGCCTTTGCAGCTTTAGGACAGACGATATTTTCATTGCCTCATTAGCTCTGGATTTTGTCCTAGATCTTGGAATATCAGAAGCAGATGACGAGCCTGTCCCTCTTCCAAATGTAAATGCTGGGATTCTTAGGAAGGTTATTACTTGGGCACAGCACCACAAAGATGACCCTCCCCCACCAGAGGATGAAGAAAACAAAGAGAAACGTACAGATGACATTGATCCCTGGGATCAAGAATTCTTAAAAGTTGATCAAGGCACTCTTTTTGAACTGATATTAGCTGCAAATTATTTGGATATTAAAGGACTTTTAGATGTAACATGCAAAACAGTTGCAAATATGATCAAAGGTAAGAAAACCCACTTTTACAAGCTCCTAGAGGTGTAGCTTTTTATGGACCATTCTCACATGGGGTATGTGACATCCAAAGTAAAAAATTGGAGATAACATGGCTAAAATGCTAATGAAATCATCAGAAAATGAACTCAAAAATGTGTTTGTCATTTGCATTCTTTATATTCTCTGTTTCAAATTCTACATAATTGTCAAGCATTGGAATTGTCATAATGAATTTGAGGTTTTCTTGCAGTGCAATAGCTTCATATGAACAAAAACAAAAGTTCTGTCACTCAGACTTAATAGAAGCCACCCTTGAATATAAGCTACTCTCAAGTATAAGCCTCAGTTTTTTTTCTTTGCCAAAAAATAGAAGCCGCAACTTCCATTCAAGAAAATAAAGTACTTCAAAGTTTGGACTTACATCATTCTTACCTTATACTCTTCAAATGTTGATTTTATGTATTCATGCATACACACATACCAGTGTGATGGCCCAGTGGTTAGAGCATCTACCTCACATTCGGAAGGTTGTGGGTTTGAGCCCTGGCCAAGTCATGCCAAAGACTTTAAAAATGGTACTCACTGCCTTCTTGTCTGGCACTCGATAAATGAGAAAGGAGTGGGAAAGTTAAACATGCGGAGCTACCAGTGGACCAGCTCCCTGCTGTAGCCTTAACCTCATTCACAGACGTGTGGCCTAGGGCTACGGAAACGAGATGGGTGCCACCCTATGTGCCATTGGCGCGGGAAGGACTTTGACTTTTTGATACATGCATGGCACTTCAAAGAACTCATTTATGATCAATCTCATTAACTAGAGCTTGTTACCTACATCATTACATTACAACACTAATTTTTTGTACTTAATAAGCAAAGTATTTCAGACAATGTTAAATGAATTATTGACCACTGAGTCACCAAACCATGATTATGTCAAAGATCTCAAGTTATTAATTTATGATCTTTTAGCTAGTATCATAAATTTTTGCATTGGAAGTCATTGAGTCATTTTTCATACCTTTTGGAGTGCTGTATGTTTCACTGTTGATTTGGAATTCCACAACTGATCTCAATTTGAACCAGTTCAGCATTATGGCAGTTGCCATTTACATTTTCAGTTTTGCTTGCTCAACATATACTGCAAAGCAAGTTTCCTTCTTGAGTTATTGGCTTGTATTTAGTGTGTAATCATGTTTTTAATTTTAATTACTTCTATGTTTTACATGGAATGACTCTGGTTAGTCAAGCAGAGTATTTTGCTCCTTGGGGTAGCATCTTTGTAATGTAGTCAAGTGTTTTGTAAGTAGTGTTGTGGATAGTTGAGCTTAGGTGTCATAACGTGATTGGGTAAAAAAGGAATCACCATTGAATGATTACTGCCAGTAATGCTGTGAGAGTTTGTTTGAGAAGTGTGTTTTGGTTGTAAATAGTGTACTTTCTTTGTAAAAAAAACTGATAGCACATAGGTTCAAGTAATTGAAAAATATTTTGCAAGCATGTTCAGAAGGCTTCAATTCACAATGCCAGAAGGAGCAATGTTTATATTTTGCGCAGATCAAAAGTAATTGACGTTACAAGGAAAGATAGATGGCTTGTAATGTTGATAAATTTTTATCTGTGCAAGATGTAAAACTTGCTCCTTCTGGAAATGTGAATTGAAGCCTTCCATACATGCTTGCAACATATTTTTCAATTATTCAAAACTATGTGTTATCAGTTTCTTCGCAAAGAAAGTACACTATTTGCCACCAAAACACGCTTCATGGATAAATTCTCACAACATTATTGGCAGGAGTCATTTGATGGTGATTCCTTTGCTGGCCAATCAGCATTTGGTGCCTATGCTTGGAATTTCTCCTTGCAAGCATTTTACTTGAGTTAAAAATTACTGTCTTGCTTCATCTTGGTATTGTTACCATGGTGTTTTTCATCTGGGTACTACCTGTTGTCATATTCCATTTCAGGAAAAAGTCCTGAAGAAATACGAAGAACTTTCAACATTAAGAATGATTTCACTCCAGAAGAAGAAGAGCAGGTAATGTGTGCATTATTATTTAAGATGATGAAAGATCTAGATCATGTTTTTCTTACAAGTAGATGTTTGAGAGAGCTTATTGAATATGGCCTTTCAGTATACATTTTACCTTTTTGGTTGTACTTTCACCTTGTCTATTCATTGTATAAAATTGACCTTATATATTTCATGTCATATCAGTTCCAAATGGTGCTTTAGTTAAGGCTATTGTAAAAACAAGGTGGTTTCTTGGTACATGACTGAAAGGCTTTTTAAAATTTGCTAGATAGTTGAAATTGTAGGCCTGCTTGAGATTATAGTCATGATGAAAACTGTCATGTTATATTTTGTTCTGTTGATAGTTTATACCACTTATTCCCAAAATTCTCAAGCTGTTCTACAAGACAGCTCCTACTACTTACTTTGTTGAATCATGCACCCTTGGAGGGATACATATAAGTTTTAATAAGTGTAGCTTCATGAAAATAAATGCCAACAGATTTTGCAAGAAGAAATTTGCCATATTTATGTAGCTTATATTCTGGTGTGGCTCAACAATTTGCAAGTGATGGGAACCTCTTGTGGTCTTCTTGACATCCTTTCTGGTTCCTCAAGTTACTGCAGACCTCATTTTGGGAGCCACTATATTACACAGTTATGTTTAATTGATTCTATGCTGACCTAAAGTTATTATTGTCAATAGAGATGATGTGAATGGTTTTCATTATTGAGATGTTCTGTTATCTAGGGGGCACATGGGGGATATACCCCCTTCAGCTTGCATATTTGCTCTTTTTGTGTATGAGGGTACCCCAAATGCATGACCCAACTTTGTTCAATAATTTCTTCATCTTTGGTTAACTAAGTCAATTCATAGTAGATGGAATTAGCATTTTTAGGATTTTTGCAACTGTCTGTTGGATGCAGGTTAATGTACATGTAGTTCTTTCTTTATAATTACTTTGCTATAATATTGTAGGTACGAAAAGAAAATGAATGGTGTGAAGAGAAGTAGCATAACCCTCCTTATATACAGTTATGTTTCATTTTACTTTGTTGTAAAAGAAACCTTGTATTACATGAGACCATAACTACCATGCTGTATTTACAAAGTTCAAGCATTTACCATGGGGAAGTTTCTCCATTTGCTGTAATTAAGTGTATTATACTTTGTATTGATTAAATATGGATCAAGTTGGATTTTGATTTTCAGTTTTCTATGCAGCCAATTCTCTTTCTGCTGTAGCTGTCTTGGTAGATTGAGGTTTTGTCAATCTGACAGTTAATCAGTTGATCTTTTGTTAAGTATCAATGTTACCTACTACTTGCCCTTGAGAGTTGAATCTTGTTTTGATGTCTTCCCAACCCATGAATAGAGAATTTTTAGAAAAGGAGTTGATGCTTTAGCAATGCCAGTATGGGGGGCATGAGTGGGCGCTCACCCCCCCAGTAATTTTAGAAATGAGAAGTTGCAACAGAGCTGCATAAATAGTGGTTGATACGTAGGAATAATTGGCAAAGTTCAAGTTGCTTCTTCTCGCTTGTGGGGCTACCATGTACCACCTAACTAGGTTTTAACTGTTGTTTCCTTTTTGTCCCTAAAGAAAACATGGTTATCCAACAGTGGAGCTTGAGCCCCATGTCTCCTCTGCCGAGCATTTTGCGTGGTATTTTTGATTGACGTGTCTCTCCCTTATAAATTGTGTGCCACCTTCTTTACTCTTCAAAATCTTTATTTAACAACCTGTATTGAAATGCAATTATAGCATTATGGAACTTGATACGTTGTTTGGAAAGTGCAGCTTGATTAGGAAATTAGGTAGTAGAACGACCACGTAAACTATTACAACAAGAAAAAAGTCCAGAGAGAACTGTTGATTTGTCATTGCTTGTTGGTTGTCATACCCTTGAAGTTTAGACAAAGCCACACTGATTGAAATTTTGATAGGCCCATGAAAACCAAACCAGGTAAAGATGAAACCAAAATAAGAGAAAACCAAATTGAATTGTGCATAAAATATTTCGAGGCGATGCTCCCAGGGTTCCCATACCTCTGTAAAATCCTTAAATATCCTTAGAGTAAGAGAATGCCATTGAAAATCCTTAATCGGTAGCAAATTTATCGAAATCTTATTAAATCTCCTTAAAAAATATAGTTTCTCATAGCAATAATGACACTTGGGGCCAATTAGACGCATCCTATCACATATAACCGCATCTGGATATACATTTCGGTTAACCTTTAGGTCACTATCCGGCGTTTTCATACTCTAATAAGTGTCGGACGAAAAAAGGCGTTCAGTATGTGAAAAGAATGTTGCCGCTTTTTCGTGCTGTGGTGAAGTTCTGTAGTACCAACGGACTATTTAAATAATGATATTATTGTAAAAGAGGATTGAATGTGCAAAGTATCATGCCAGTGTGTTGCAAAAAAGCCTTGTAGGAAATCTGATTTTTTGCAATGAATTTAATGTTATGAAATAGATTGAAAAGGTCGGTCTTGAGGGTTCGTAGAGTAGATAAATTTATGGGCTTTTTAAGGTGTTCTTTAAGGACCAAAAAGTGATTTTCAAGGAGTATTTCTGGTATGTTTCCTTAACAAAAATGAAATGATTTCTACATAAATCTACCGAGAATCGTCTCCCCCCAAGAATTGATCAGAAATAAGGAGTTTTCAAAAAGATTTTTTCTAAAATTCGCGAAATTAAGGAGTTTAAAGCGCCCTTAAAACGTAAAGTAACTCAAAGGAGTTTTTAAGGAGGAGCTGAAAACCTGGTCTCGTGTGTCTAGTCGGTATGGAAGGAGCTAATAACATGAAAACCTCCTTAAATCGCCTTCAATATTGTGGATTTTTGGCGTAATCGAGCAAAATTCTCCTTTAAAATTGTAATAGAATCTCTTCTTTTCTCCTAAAGTTTTTATTTTGTGAGGTAGAAATGCGTGGGAACCATGTAAAGTAAAGGCAGTCCCGTATACTTTCGTACGTAGGGGAGTGCCTGTTAGAGAGAACACTTATGCTGAGCCATTGGCATGCGAGGTAGGGTGGCCAGTTCCTTTATCTCCCCAGTGTTCCCATTGGGTACCCATTTGCTGTTGGGTGAACAGTGAGCGAGCGTTCAGTCAGGGCATCGAGTTGGGCTCAAACCATAGACCTTCCGCATGGAGGCATGCGCTCTAACCACTATACTACCTCGCTCCTGGGAACCATATACTACGCTTGTTTAAACACATAGCTTGATGCGATTGAGTTTTACTGCTATATGTATGCTACATATTAACAAAGATTCAAAAAGTTTAAATAGTGATGATAGGATATCTTAGACTTGGTTGAGGGACCGTTGATTATTTGTAGAGGGATTGGTATTGAAGAGAAACTTGTTGGTTAAAAAAGTTTTCTGTTGGAATAAAATTAATATATTTTAGTACGATCTCGAGGCTGGGTGAGACGATTTTTTTTGGACAAAAATTCATTTCCTTTTGGGTCCAACCCCTCTGAATAGTGAGCAGTCCCAAAAATATTTAGAAAAGCACGTAGCTATAGTTCTTTTCATTATTTAAGATGATATTTGAAAAGCAATAAATATCGTGAAATATTATTGAACTTGAAAAGATATTGGACTTTTGTAAAGGTGAAATTTCGACTTAAACGTTTTTTTTTATAAGAAAGTTTTTTTCGCTCAGTACTGAAACTTTCTTAACTTTTCACAATGCCAGTATCAAAAACTTTCTTAGCTGAAATTTTTGAGTTAATGGGAAGTGAAAAAGCTCCATGTACGCTTGAAATGATGATAAATCTTAGCAAATAACAGATGTTGGTTGACAGACCGAGTTCAGCAACGGCTAGTTCCAGGCCTCACTGAGATTCCCGTGGTTGTTCCGTCCTCTTTCGGAAACTCACTACTGTTCGAGGGTAGCCAACATCACATATATGACGTTTTGTATACAGAAACCGAATTTTAAGTACATGAACACTAAAAAACTGAATTTTCTTAACTTTTTGAGCAGCTGAGTACTAGTTTCTTATAAAAAATTTGCACATAAGAAAAACTTGCACCCCGAGAACTAATGAAAAGATAGCCCCACACGCCTAGTAGATTTCCAGTGGCAGTGGCGGCGCCTGAGAAGAAATGCTGGGGGGATTAGTGCTGCCAAAGTACCGCCAGTGAGTGAAGTTTAACAGACAGCGCCTATCGTATGGGCTAAGCAACTAAAAAATCGAGTCCCTGTAGTTTGTATTCCATAAAGTCCCTAATAAAAGTTCGCCTGTATTTAAGCTTCCCAATATAAAGTCCTTTCCCGCGCCCAATGGCGCATAGGGCGGCGCCTATCTCTGTTTCTATAGCCTTAGGCCACGCGTCTGCGAATGCAGTGAAAGCTAAAGCGGGGGGCTGGTCCACTGGTAGCTCCGCGAGTTTAACTTTCCCACTCCATTCTCATATGTCGAGCGCCAGACGAGAAGGCAGTGAGTACCACCATTTTAATATTCTTTGGTATGACTCGGCCGGGGTTCGAACATACGACCTACCGGTTGTGAGGCAGACGCTCTACCACTGGACCATCACTCCGGTCCCAATATAAGGGCCACCAAAAATTGCTTGCAAACTTCTAAAGTCCAAGACTAAATTTTCGGTGTTTTATGGCATTTTATTAATTATGCTGTTATCAATAAGGCCGTTACCTAAGTATCCATGGAGACCGTTTACATGGCCACATTTAGAAGCCAATGCCTGCTGCCGAGCAAAGATAATGAAAACAAACAGGCATAAATTCTGTTTCCTGCAGCTATTTCCATTAACCTAATGATGCATTAATTTTGGACCTATCTTTTATTATCCGCTAAATAGGTAGTCTCCTTAAATGCTTTGTTTTGCTATGCTATGACCAAATCTGGCATATGGGATTGAAAAAACTCGCGGCATGTGACCAACCTTGAGCATGTGAGCAGTTGGAGTTCACGGCAGTTCGTTGTAATGAATGTTGGTGCTTAAAAGCTATATCTGAAACACGACACTTTTGCCACAGCTACGTCACCCGTATTTACCAAGAATAGAATTTCAAGGTAATTTCAAGATACTAGGAAAGACATGGGTATTTGGTAAGTACATTCAGGCTTTATCTAAAAATAACAGACCTATGCATTTGGAGTTGGGAAAATTTAAAAGTTCTTGAAAGTTGCATTCTTATAATAAATTCATAATTGAGACAACAGCAAATAGAAAAATCTTGATTTTTAAAGATTAAGAGTAATTTGCCAGCTGGGGGCACTTCGCTCCTCAGACAAAATACCACTTTATATAGTTGTATAGAGGCAGAGGTGTAACTTCAATTAATTTCTGAGGGGGTTTCAGGTTTGCCTTGCAAAAACTTTTCTATGACTACTTTTTTAGTAAAAGTAGTTGATTAAATCGTACTGCGTCAAGCATCATGCCCTGCAACAACACATTGCACTGCCATTTTTTGTTTTCAAAAATGAAAAATTTCCAAGGTTGGGAATAACCCACCCCCATACTCTCCTTAAGCTTCGTCCCTGTGTAGAAGGGGACACTGGCCCCTAGAAACTGCTACAGGGTACAGTAGTGTAGAAATCTTAATTGGTGCAGACTTGACGAACTCCGATTTCAGCTCTCCGAGCCTCCTCGTAGCATCGATATCCCTGTGCAAAGCACAGCTGTTTCGTATACACCTGGAATAATGATAAATCTTAGTGAATATTAAAAGGCAAACTATTGAAAACAGCCAACATAACATAACATTCTACCCAGATAATTCAAGATTTTTAGCAAATATGAACTCGTGTACTTTCTTAGATCTCAAAAATCCATTTCTTGACTTTGCATCCTTATCGAAGGAGACAAGCGTGTATACCACTGTCTCCTTTTTGAGCAACTCTATTACTATCTTACATTTTTCCAAGCAAGTAATTATAAATCGTCGTCCGTACTTTCTCCCGCAAACGTGTTTTCTTCTGAAACTTTTTCATTTGCATCAACTGCTATATGTTGACATGTGATATAAAGCGGAATCCATACTGGACCCGTTCTACAAGAGATTTGAGTATCAACTATTCCAATAAAGTATCTTTTTCCATTCCAGTCAATCTTCAAGGCCAATATCAAGGACACATTTTAGAAGTAATATTGAAGGTGAGTAATTTTGGTAAAATACTCTGTTCATGCTGTGGAATTCTACCCTCTTTCCCTGCTAATGCTCGCCTCGGATTTACATCTAGCCTTCTATCAAGTTGAGATTCATATTTCATTTCGGCATCTGTATGATGGCAGATATTTCTCTATAAGAAACCTAGCTCACAACCCAGTACTAAAAACTTCTAATTTTTGGCCTCATTTTAGTTCTAAAAGCTTGTTAAAATCGTAAATTAGAGAACTAAATTGTAGTGAAAACGTACGAAAAAACGTGAATGTAGCAAAACTATTCTGAACTCTGAAACTATGCTGCTATTTCTTGCAGAGCCACAAACAAGCTCATTCTACGACGATCAAACCAGTACAAAGGAACGTTGTCTCTCAAAAACTGGGAGTCAAAAAGACGGAGAAACTCGTTCTATATCGACGCAATCACAGCAACCAAAACAGTGATGATAGCATCTCCATACTATAAATCATAAAAATCCATCTATGAGGTCTAGCAATTTGGATTTCTCTTTGATCAGATGAATTTTTTAGGCTATAAAGGAGAGAAGAAAGCAAGCTTCACAGAATAAACCCCCAACTATTGAGCTTGGGTGGTGCATTCAGACCGGTGCTTCACTAAGCTAGAACCAAATGAAACATGCAGTAAACAAAGAAATAAAACGACACAAGACTAAGAAAGGAGGAATATATGATAAAGAGACTTAGAAATCTTTTAAGTATAATTTCAAAAATATTTTCCTATACCGTAATGATTCAAATAAGCCCCTTCTTGGATAAAGCACCCGCCCCAAGTTGCCTTCTAACAACTAAGCCCCTAGTTTAGAAAAAGACCCCATGAGTGTTATCTGAGCTTAGTATAATACCGGTTAAAAGCAAGGGAAAAAATGTCTTCAACTTTCTCTTCTTTGATTCAATCTCTATTTACATTCTAAATCAGAACATTCTAGAATATTTTCCCTTTCTAGCAGCTTCTTATAAAGAATATTTGATATTATCTCACTTTTCTCAAATATGAGAGTGCAAAAAAATGATACAAGATATCGTCTTTGATAGGCCTCAGGACATGTAAATCTAACAAACCCCCGAAAAATCAATTCTGACGATTACACATTATTTTATAAGAAAAAAGTCTATAAAAAAATGAAGCTCAAATGACTAAAATCTTAAGAAAGTATTAAGAAAATAACAAGGCTCAATTTGCAAAATTAAGTGATTTTTATTGGTCAAAAATCGATATTCCGTCATTATTGCATTAAAGATATTAAAGATGGAATTCAAATTCGAGCATACAAGACTAATAACGAGAGTAACCCATTTTAGCCAGCTTATTTCAATAAAAGTGAAGAAAAATTTAAGAAAATCTCAGACTCAATTTCGGGAAAAGTTAAGGAAATTGAGGCTCAGGCAAAATGACGGTTTTCTTATAAAAGAAACGTGTAAACCCTTCGGGCTTAATCGAGTCTCTACGGTTATTTGAAAGTTCTCCTAAAATGAAGTAAGCAATTGGTGCTTGATGATCCGTAAAACTCATTCTACAATCATAATTACATATATTTAGTATTCTATCGATAACAACTTTATTACGCTATGTCACATCCAAACATCATTATCTAGCAAAATGCGAAACAAAGGTACTGTAAATGTTCTAATGAACGCCCGGTTTTTTGCAAACGCCTATCTTCCATAAGCACCCCCCCCCATAAAAAGCAGAGCAAAGCAGAGGTTGATAGAATACATAGGTATCCGAAATCAATAAGGTGCAAATGTTATGGCATGCAAAGTTATATAGATTGATAAAGTATTAGGGTCAGGAACGTCACTTCAATATGTTATAGGGGGTCTCAGAGATTTACCCTTCGCAAATTTTACCCCTAACCTTCCTTTTTTATTAACAGTAGTTGATCAAATCGCCCTGGGTCCAGTAAGTTGCCCTGCAAAGAAAGTTGCCCTGCAGTTTTTGCCCTACGAAATGACAAATTTTCAAGTTTGGGGGTGTGACTCAGCTCCATACCCCCTTAAGTTTCGTCTCAGATTAGGGTGACATTGAAACGTCACTGAAGCAAGTTCCTAATCGCAGCATTTATTAATAAATGTTAAAAATAGTGCATAATTCTTAAATTTACTGCTTTATTACAATAGTTATAGAAAATGTTAGCTTTGGTGATACCAGGCCTCCTGTTCTTCGTCTGGTAGTTCAATGTTAGTACCCTCTATAATTAGACCTTCATAGTCTGAGTCAGTATCAGCTGGATCTTCATTATTTGAGAAACCTATATAGACGAATAGTATTGTATCAAAAACATGAAAATATTTCTACTTCCTGCATTGTGCAGTATTTAGAAGTCTCTTCAATAATCAGAAAAAATCTTCAAAACTTACTCAAGTATTCATTCACTTCTTTCGCAAGCCTCCCGCCATCCTATGACTCACTATACTCCATCGCGCTTACAACTAATACTTTTCAATAAGTATCAAAGTGTATCTGGGTTCTATTTTATGACAAACAATCATTAATTATTTTCTTTATTGCTAAGCACAACAACTGTAAGCGATACTGAACAAACAGAAATCACAAATGGTAGGACGTTATAGAAATATAAGTACATTGTAAGGGCTTCCCTAAGTCCGTAAAGGGAACTGCCTCGCTAGGCCTATTATGTAAGCTATTGGAAGACAGAAAATCAGAAGGACAACAGATAAGTAAAGAGGAGACAGCTGAAGCATATAGGAAAAAACTGGACACCCACCAAGATATCGTTTGAAGTATGATGTCATTAATTTTCTATGAATTTCAATTGATTGATCGTGTTCCATTTTGGCACTCATTCTGAAAACTCGAAGTATCCAACTTGGTATAATCGACGGAATGTCGCATTGGCTATGATGGCCAGTTCCCCTACAAGCATTATAGATAACGTTTGAAAATGTCAACATAAAACATCAAAATGTTCACATAAAACATGGAGAACGCTTGCATCCAACAAAATTAAAGATCTCTGACTCCTAGGTTAGGTAGCAGTGCTTCAGGTCCTTTATGAATAGATGTTTAGTACTACTAAGCAGGGCTTTTTTTAGAGTGGTCTTTACCGTACTTTGTGGTCTTCGAAATTTTGAGTGTGGTCTCGGAAAGCTAAAAGTGTGGCCAACATTCTCATTGCTATTTGCTTCTTGTTTTGCAGTCTTTTTGCTCATTGTTATAGTTATGTTTCATAGAAAATTCAAGAACAGTAGAACACATGCTTCAATGTGGCATCAAGCAACGAAAGGCTATACATGAAATTTTGGATTGTTTCAAAGGTATAGTCACCAAAAAAGCTCAAGAAGGGAGTGGTCAAACATTATAGTAGAATAGCGAGGTCTTCCAAAATTGCCTTAAAATAGGGCAAATTGCCTTAAAAAGTAGGGGTGGTCTGCTAGTAGCCTTTTCCCAAATACAGTATGAAAATGGCATTAAATATGGCCATCTGACGACAAGAGAATGGTCATACAAACTGCTATATTTTTAGCAAGGTTCCGAACTATTTGAACTAGGCTCAACATATAGTGATTTGATAAGGACTAAGCCAGCAGTCAACTGCCTATAGATTACTTATCAATTTGCAAGATCCAGCTGCAGTTTGTCACCAATTGCTACTTTAAAGTGTTTTTTCGTTTACTACCAACGGAAAGAGAAAATTCAATCACTTACTTGATGGTGAGCATCTTTTTGTTTTCGTCTAAAATTAAAGAGCGCTAAATTATCTTCGTAGTCATATGGGACGTAAATGAAAGATGGATAAAATTTCATTTTCATGAAATAGCATAAATTCGAAAACAATCAGCATTCAAATTACCATTTCCTATCAGCTTTTTAATTTTCTTAACGTTTTCCTTCCAATGGAAGCTCTCAGAGTTCAAGAATAGAACCGGCTGCTCCACGCTTCCGTAAACAGAATCATCAAGCGGGAACATCCAGGCATCAAGAACTACACCACACCTGCAATAATGATGGTGATAGGTAACAACACTATTGATGCTAGAGATCGATTTTCAATTTCAGCTATAATACGTCTTTCTTGAAAGAAACCTAGCTCAAGGACTAGTACTGAAAGTTTCTTAATTTTTGACCACATTCTACTTCTAAAAGTTCTTAAGAGTTTCTTAATTTAGCGCACTAAATTGCAGTGAAAGCGTACACAGAACGTGAATGTAGTAAAGTATTTGTTCTATAACAAACAAAATACGTTAGTGCCAGGTAAAATCTAAAGCAATGTCATATTCTCTTTATTTTGTTACAGCTTTACGTTGAACCAGCTAACGATTTCAATGTGCTATTTGTCTAAAAGTTTCTTAAATCTTAGGCTGTCTAGTACTAGGTTGCCTATAAAGTGGTTTCTTATAAAAAAGACGTGTAATTTTCAACAATTAACACTAAATAAGGAATTGAGTTACAGGGTTCATAACAACGTCTGGTTTCATTTTTCCCGACTTCCTTCACTTTTCTACGTGAAAAGGGTATTCATCCTCAAATGAAGGTGATAAATAATAGCTGATTCTCCAGACCAAAATAAAAATGTAATTATGTGCTATCAAAGCTTCCCCTAACTTTTATGTTTAAAGGTTATAAAAACAACAGGAAGTATTAAAAAATTATAGCTAAATGACTCAGAATAGGTAGATTGAAGGAAAATATAGTACACATCCACTTATTCAAATACACATGGGACCTCACATCTTGTGCTCAAATTCTAGACCTTTGGGAAAATGAAAATAGAGACACACCCTTTCTAGATAGATAAACATGGTAGATGAAGGCATTGATATGCCTGTAACGACCTTCAATCTATGCCTCAATTGACCTTCTATCCTTTGAATTTAAATTATCCAGAAAAAGAGAATGGGAAATAAATGCTTGCTACATTTGTAAAAGCATTGAAAATACATACTTAAATTGTTTATCTTGTGCCAAAGTTTTCAGTGCTGTACAACCACCAAATGAATGTCCTGCAACTGTGACCTTGCTTAGGTCAAGTGCTCCCTTAAAATAAAAGTTCAACATCATTAAGGTAATGACAAATGAGAGCCTTACTATATAGCAAGACAATGATAGCAGCAAGGGAAAACTAAAGTGAGTGAAAAGGGTGATAGGACTTGATTTGCATCCAACATGCATTCAATGTACTTAGGCCCAAAGATCTTCAGTATCCACTTATCCACTAAGCTCTTTTCTTGGCGTTCAGTGTGGAAGCTACATGTTTTTTTATTAGAAAGTGGTATAAGAATGTTCAGTATTGGATTTCTGAGAATAAAAATTTTTACTGTTAATCTGTTCACAATTTGACTTATCACTGTATAACAAATGTGATGTGATGCTGGCTACCCTTTAACAGTTTAGCTTCCATTATTTGCTACTATTTATCATCATTTTAAGCATAAATGGAGCTTTTTCATTTTCTATTAATGTGCATGCGCAAAACAATGGAGCTCAAAACCTTTTGCTAAGAAAGTCTTAAGAAAGTTTTGATACTGTAATCATGAAAATGTTAAGAAGGTTTCAATACTGGGGCCAAAAACAATTTCTTATAAAAAATCATGCTATGGAACAAATACTTTCTTGAGTAATTAAAAAATAGCAAGATAATAATAGCAGCCAGGGCTGGTGAAACTTATTAAGGAACATACCTGTAGGGTTTTGTAGTCAAAGTTTGTATCAATCACATTTTGGCTGGCAATGTTTGAATCTTCATCATTTAATTTAGACACGATTTTCAATGCCATTGAAGTCTCATATGCCCTTTGGTTCACCTTAATAACGAAAACAAAAGTTAATATAAGCCATGATGCACATAACATTAAAAATTACTGCTGATACAACTAATTGACTGTCAAGACACCCAGACAGTTTGCTATATCAGAGACAAACCAAACTAAGTAATCCACTTTGGCAATGTATATCATGTAATAGTTCATGATGAAAATTTTACCACAGCCATTGGTTACTCTTGTAAAAATTGTGAAAGATACCAGGCACAAAAGTGTGCTGTACACTTTTGTAAAACTAACACTTTTACATTTAATGAAAAGTAATTAAGTGCTAATGAAAAACAGCCTAAGTGACCAAAACTGTTTGTTTATCCATACAATGCTAATTTGCCCAGTATGATCTCAGGAAACAAGTATATGTATACAATATCTATTTAAAATAATCCTATTCATAGCAAGTAGGGGGATGAAATATTGTCTTTTTCAATGGGGGGAGCTTTGCAAATAATAATTGAGATGCACTGGATTAAAGTTACTATATTTGAGGTGGGTTTAAAATATCATACTTGTTTGTTTCTTAATGTATATTCATCTTCTCCTTTGATAAGCTTTCTAAATGGAACTTCTAACTCTTCTCGGTTTTCATCTATGTAATAAGTTGCTGATGCAGATTTGTCTCTGTATTGAAAAAGACAAAAGCGGAATTCTTAATACTGTACTTTGAGATCAAGATTCAGCATAGACATTTCATGTAGAATCCCAATATAACCAGTTGTCAAAAAAAATAAGATTATATA
>WIPJ01002967.1:77441-90501 GCA_018155075.1 Cassiopea andromeda | reverse complement strand
GGGCAAAAGCTTACGTCATGTGTACATGAGGGGAAGGAGGTTGACACACCCTAATACTTATGCAGAATAAAAAAGTCTCTTTTTGTATGTATCCTGCAATATTTTCAAATGCGAGGTACTTTTATCATACTTTGTTGTCTTTGGCGACGACTTTCATTGCTTTTTATAATTAAACATTTGCTATGATCATTTTCGTGTCTCTCAGATACTTTACAGTTTTGTTCTCCGTGGAATTATTGAATGGGTATTTTAAAAAATTTCGGTTGGAAATATGGAAAGGTCAGGTGGGTAAGAGTACGTACTTAGTGGGGGGTTGTAGCAAGCGTACATCTGCATGTCATGGGAGAGGGGGAGGGGTCAAATTTTCGCTATTTGAGTGCGTGCATACTAAATGAATGACCCCTTGTACTTTCGGGCATATAGTACATTCATATATTTTTTAAATTCGGGTATATTGTATATTCGGCCTTCGGGTGTAAATTGCCTAATTCTACCCTAGAAATCAGCTAAATAACTACTTGTCTAGATCTCAAATATCCGTCGAGAAAAGCAGATGGAAACAGCGTTTGCAACCACTGAGGAAGTTGTTCGAGTTGAAGAATCTTCCGTGCGTCATTGTGTGATTACATACGAAGGGCATACAATTGCTCCTTGGTGGCCTTTGGTGTTGATAACAATGATGAAGGATTCATTGACAGGGAACTAGGGTGATATACCAAGGCAATGCTTTCGGCCAAATAAAAGCCACACCCTTAGTGGGGGCAAAGATAGTCTCCCTATTTCAAAGTAGGCTCTTACACTCATGGAGTAAATCTCAAAAGTAGACTGGTTTAGCTGTAGAGTTGCCACTAATAAGCAATGATCTGTATTCTTTGCTCGCCACGACGGTAAAAATCCGATGACTAGGCCATGTTACTAATAGAAGGCATATAAATGAATAATAATAGAAAACATATCAATGAATAATAATAGAAGACATGTCCATGACAAGTCCAGTAAAGCGTTTTACAACAAACTAGTGCCATCCTCAGTACAGTAGAGACAGTAGACTAGCATATTCCTTATATAAGTTCCTTGGTTTTCGGCTGTTATATTTCACTGCCTTTTTGTCCTTCCATCCATTTCCGCCCATCGTTGATTATTGTACCTTTTGTATTCTTTAAATATTTATCCTCATGCTAGTGTACTTTCTCTACTGTACTGAGGATGACACTAGCATGGTGTCGAAAAGTTTACTGGATGTGTCATGGATATGTCTTGTATTAGTAACATGACCTAAGGCCGTTTTCCATTGCAGCGCTTGTAGTCGCAAGGGTACAGCCATAGAGTTAGCTCTATGGGCACAGCGCTTAACTCTCAGGCATGCGCAGGAAGAAAATAATGAGGTGAAAGACTATCGCGCGCTGTCACATCTGAATGCTATAGGAGTTGAGCCTCAAGTTTCAGGCGCAGCGCTCGCCCGGAAGAAAGCACTCTGGTGGAAACTGGCCTTTAGTCATCGGATTTGTATCGTCGTGTCAAGCAAAGACTTAAGATAAAGATCAAAGTTCATCATGGCTTTCTTATTAGTCGCTGTTCTACTGCTTAAGTTGTAGAATTATATGAAATATAGTGCAAACACTTCATTTCTCAGCCTTTCAAAACTTTCATTTTGTTATAAAGCTATTGTTAGTTCGGAAGATTTACTTCAGGTGGTGGCATAGCGGTGAAGGAAAAGCCTTTTAGAAAGCATAATGGCGTTATACAGCGTTTCCTTTCGACTACCCTTTGGGACCGAATAGAAGGGGACATAATAAGTAGGGGGGGTTAATATTTTTGCAAAAAATGCATAATTTTGGGGATTGTTAATAGTTAGAAGTATTCATTAGATAGTATAGAGACCCAAAAGTTTCAGAATTATAGCAATTAGTTGTTAGCATTGTATGTATACGGTTAATAGTTTGCTTTGATTTCCTTAGTTGTTAATATTGATTTGCGTTCACAATGTCAATGTGTTTACTTACTTATCCTTTTTAAAACTTTGAAATCTTAGGGTTAGTAATATAAGGGGTGGTTGGAATTTTTTCAAAATTGCTTAGTTGGGGGGTGTTTAGTAAATGAAAATGGGTGCGAATGCGAATACTGTGCGAAAGAGCACACCTCTGAAAGTAGAGAATAGATAAAAGGTTGGGAAAGAAAGACAAAGTTGTGAGAAAGAGAAAGCTACAGCATACACGACTATTTTATAGATGTAGCATCTCATTTTTCTCCTTGTTTTTTCGGAATATTGTTGTTATTATACAGTAGCATGCTGGGAGGCGATATTTTTTAAGAGATCCGTTTATGATTGTGGAAATTAAGGTCTTCCTTATCATCAACTCCGACAGAAAATAGTGTTAGGCAATATGTTTAAAAGTCGCTATCTCGCTATGGTGTACCTTCTGAAAGCTTTGCTCATATGAGGCAAATACCCCGCCCCACAGCGAACGTACTTCCACTATTCCAATTTATTGCTCTCTGACCAATCATAGTTTTTCAATTTCAGGGTGTAATGCAGCTATTTGCTGGCTTTGGTCTTATGGCTGGCCCCCCAATTGGAGGATTTTTATATGCGGTATGCGAAACACTTAACCTGAAATTGTTTGATTTCTCTGCTATTTCATATTCTAGTTTTTTGATAGGCTACTTTGCGGTATATTTTGTACTTGATTCATGTTTGAGGGCAATCAATTTAGTGTATGTATGGGGGAGTACTGTAGTGATTAGAGCACTCTCCTGCATTGCAGTAGATAGTTACTTCCAGACACCTTAAGCCGTATGACATAATACGATTCACATATTTAGTTAGTTAATTACAATTAGAATTTGTAGGAGAATGACACTGACTTCAAATACATCAAGAATAAAGTAGAAAGATTTCATGCATACATTAGTGAAAAGCCTACTGCAGGTGTATGAGTTCCTTTCCACACTTTCGTCACTCTTTAAAAAGTTTTGAGTTCTCGCTAGCATTCCACCCATTATGTATTGGGATCCTTATGTAAGCACTTCCGAGAATTAGTTGGTGTGAAAGGGGGCTGCTAGCCCCCCACCCCCTCAGGGTTTGAGCTTGCACGAAGCTTTTACCTTTATCTGCTTTTAGATAGTTTCTAGTCAGTGACAATACAATGGAAGTCTGGTTAGTAGGGAATACTGAAATCATGGAGGGGCATCTAAAACTCCAAACTTTCCTGAATTGCATACGGCTGTGGCACTTTGACCTGGGATAGAGAGGTTATCGTTTTCCACAACCAGCTCCAAGTCACCCTTTTGCAAATTGTATTGACTTCCAGGTCCCTCCCCCCATCCCCGAAGCCATGATTTATCGCGTCTCCTTGAGACTATGAGGTGTTAGGTTGGCATATGACAGGAGCTGGTCTGTCTTATGGGTAGGCAAGCCTCTTCAACTTTGGTTGGCAATCTGCTATGATTGTGTCACTTGTCACCACTACCATAACTAATAATGTATATAAAAGTGGCTAGAGCCCCAGTAAAATACAGTGTTCATGATCTTGAGCCATTGGAACAAACTATGGTGCTTATCAACCCAACCCCTATTAATTGGCAAATGGCTGCTTTGTGGTAGCTATTTGCAGTGAAATCATTAGTTTTTGTTATTAAAGTTATAAACTGATATTAATCCTCAGCCCTTGTGAATTCTAGGCCGGTGGGTTCCAGTTGCCCTTTCTCTTGATTGGCATACTCGCAATCCTAAGCCTCATTCCACTTTATTTTGTTCTTCCTCCCGATGAGATCAGTAAGTATGTGTTTTGTCTATATAATGCTTTCTTCAGAGCTAAGTGTTTAAAACATATACAGTACACTCCCGATAACTAGGATCCAAAGTGAAAATCCGAAATCAGTCCCAGCAAGAATCCCAGTAAAGAAGAGTTCTCGAAAACGGAGTTTTTCCGCCAAAGTTTACTTATTATGCATAATGAAATTACTCAATTTCGTGTAGGGAATTGTACTTTAATAAATCAATGCTTGACTTTGAAACACATAGCTCTGTAAAGTAATGGCCTCGGTCTCAGTTAAGCGGAGCAAAATTTCTGCTGGGATATTGAAAGTTGGCTCTACTTGTAAGACTCCCAGTTATCCTGGATTTCAGTTAAGCGAAGGAATATATGAAGATCTATAGGAGTTTCTAAGGAGAAAAGAAAAGTGGTCCCATTTGTGGGAGTCCCAGTTATCCGGGGTCCCAGTTATCGAGAGTATACTGCAATTACAACTTGCAACGGCTAACACGGAGAAACCACGGTTGCAATTGAAAAAGGGTCATAGGTAGAACAAGCCTTCTCCAATAAACTTCGTTAAGTTCCACTATGGAAATGCTTGAAAATAAGAAGTGCCACAGTTGATAGCTGTACCTGCCTCCCGACGTCTCTCCAGAGGCAGACTAGGGGATTTTTGGTGCCATACCCTAAAATTGCGAATCGATGTGGTTGTCACACCCATTTAAAAATCCTGCCAAAGGTCTCTCACCCCAACCTTAACGCTTGCTCATCGAATTTGGACGAATTACAAAATTGATCTTTGCGAGAATTGGGGGTCCTCCTCAGTTTCCCTTGGTGCCGCCACTGCGTCCCTCCGTCTCCAAAATTAAGGGAACTAATGGCATGGCGTTATAGTGGCAAAAGCTTTGAACTCAGGAAGAGGACTCCCAGTCAATATTGTCCATAAGCTAGTCATATAATTTGCTCTTGCTTTCTTTTTTTACAATTACTAGTAGTATGGCTGCAGCTTCTCTCATAAAATGAAAGTGTTAAATAGCAACAAAAAGCTGCAATGCTGCTCCATGAGTAGCATGTGCACCGCTAGTTTAGAAGGGCCTTGGAATTTCAAAAATAGTGCTATGTGCTTGGATGATGCAAGATGCAATTGATTAGCTCTGGGCATTCTAATCATCTTGCCTGAGAATTTTTTACTTTGCACTCTCTCTAGTGCCAAGCTTTAATTCAAATTTGTAGTAGCAAACTTGCGACATAGTGTATGTATATTGTAACGTCATTGAGCTATTTTTGTTATACCTAATAGTCTTGCTTTACTTACATTGTAGAAAAATATACAGTTGAATCAGGTGGAAGATCTTTCCTAAGTTTGTTGAAAATTCCTGCTGTTCTTGTCATCGGTAGGCTCATAAAGATGCTGCTCTTTTCTAACTCCATTGTTTCTCTTCTCCGACATCTCTGCACTTCTTATTGGCTAGACACTAAGGCCTGACGCACAAGGTGCAACTTTTGTTGTTTCAAGCACAGAGACATTTGTATTTGAAAGATACGAAGAAGGGCAAATTGTACGTTTCAAAACCAATTTTCCACATTTAACATGTTTGATGTCGCCAACAATCTTTGAAGCATAAAAATCCCTGCCTCTGTGTAGCGCACACGGGTATCCAGAGGTGGATCTAGAGGGAGGCACGAGGCCATGGCCCCTCCAAAACGGTAGCATTTCCTATAGCAAACAATTGTCTTAAGGATGAAAATGGCAGTAAAAGGGGCTATGGCCTCACCGAAGTAAAGCTCTGGATCCGCCCTGCGGGCAACATTTTCTCAAACACAAAAGTTATGAGTCTAGTAGGTGGCTCCCACCTGTTGGGGGTTTGTGTATTGCCTCTGCTACAAGACCCCAACTGCTTTACTAACTTGAAAGCACTCAATTTTCAAATTTCGATAGGTTTATCAATGAGATCCTTTTGCCGTCATGGCTGTTGTTGTTCGTATTCGTTTTATCTTCTCTAGTTAGGGAGCTGTCATTATTTATGGCCTGAGTGGGGGCTGAAGAGATAGATTTACGTACCTTCGAGATTATTTTACCCCACCATTGCTTAGGTTTAATTTTCTTTACCCCACCAACAGAAAGTTGGAAATAAGATTTACCCCACCTAGCTCTCTTACACAGGTGCAATGAATGTTAGTCAGTTGAAAGCACATACATTCTACAGATTTCTCCTTCTAGCATTAATAATATGAAGAGTTATGCAGCATTAATATTTTCATGACGGTACTGCACAGTGAAAAGGCTCCAATTACCTGCAATAATAGTAATAATAATAATGAGAATACAATTTGTTTATAGTTGGCTTGAAGAATAGCTTATGCTAATAAACGCCAACTCTACACTAGTTACAATGAAAGCTAAAATAAACAGTATAAAATGAAGAACTATATACAGATGCGATAAGTACATTCAAATCCCTTCCGACTTTTAAGTTTCATTTTGAATTCATTATCAGTTTTTGCAGCTTTATATTGATCTGGAAGTTGATTCCAAATTATGCTCCCCCTAAATGAAAGTGACTCGTTTCCATACTTTTTTGTCCTCGTGTTTGGAAGTTGGAAGAGATTGTTTATTCTTAAGCTATATGGAAGCACTTTTTTGTTGAAGAACTCCCACAGAAAGGAAAAGTTATCTGAGGTCAAACATCTCTATACCTCTAGCATAAGTTTTTGAAGATTTCTTTCATGAATTGTCACTTCCTCCTTTATGTGTAGGAGCTCCACAAAACTAGAGGTATAATCATTTAACAACACTCTCAGGGCACGCTTATGGACACTGTTCACTTTATCATTTGTCATTTTTCCATAGAACATCCATATAAGTGGGCAGTAATTAAACTTTGTCAGCATAAGCGAATCATGTAGTAGGCTAGACTTCTGGGGTTCCAAGTGCCTTACAACCCTTGAAAAAGGTTTGACCTTGTTATTTGTCTTTTGGCAGATAATCTTGACATGCTCGTTAAATCTAAGTTTGGAGTCAATAGTAACACCCAAGAGTTTTACTGCATCATACATGTTTATGAAATCGGCATTAACTTCAATGCTTAACTCGTGGTCTTCTTTTAGCCCAAAGAAAATTAGTTGGAATTTTTCCGTGTTTGGAATCATCTCATTCAGTTTAAACCACTTCATTGTCATTCTCGTGTCATTTACGATACATTTGGTTACTTTATCTAAGGTTTCACCACATGCAAAAATCGTGTTGTCATCAGCAAAGTTGCAAACCTGAGAGTATTCAATAGCGTAAAAGAAGTCATTTATAAATATGTTGAGCAGTGGGGAACCAAGTACAGATCCCTGTGGAACTCCTTTTGACAAAGACTTCCAGGTACAAAAGCTAGTGCCTACCTTGACCCTCTGCTTCTATCAGTGAGGTAACTGTATATTAGTTTTAAGCTGTCAATGCCAACGCCATAAGCGTCAAGCTTGGCAATAAGAAGATCATGCGGCAGACAATCGTATGCCTTCGAAAGGTCCATCAGTGCCATACATTAACTTAATCTTGGGGTGGTATTAGCTACGCTCAGGGTTAGATGATTTTGTCTGTGGCAATTTGTTGCTGCTTCGTTGCTTCAATGCTAATGTTACTGTCCCTTTTGCTTCAAACCCTTATGTACGTAAATAGAGGCCTAGTAATCGTCAATTGCTTTGTAGTGAAAAGCATGCGCAATGTTTTCTGCCTTCACCAAACATTAGGGAATCAAAATTATATTTTTGGTTCAGATAATGGGGATATGGGATTAAAATCTAGCCATATCTTTAGAGAGTAGCCTTTACTTAGTATAATGAGTTTATTTCTAGTTAGATATTAATATTGTTAGAGCCAAGTTTCCATCCTCATAATTTTGGAATATTTTCCAAAATTGTAGCCATAATTCTCCATTTTTCTTCAGATATTAACCACAGTTCCAGAAACTGATTCCTATAAAGGTACCCCTAATAGTGGCATAACCCATACCCCAAACCTACTATATTGCACCCTGAGACATTGATTACAGTCGTCATGTATATATTTCTTTTAACAATGATGTTGTAGTATTTAAATTTTCATTTGAATTTCACATTAAAGAATTAATTTTCATACTTAAACATGGCTTATATTTTTTTATCCCATCCGTTTGTTGAAAAATTTTTTGCCACCTCACCAAACACAGCTCGTTTTTTAAGTTATACCACCATTGTCTCTTCAGCCACCACCTCGGTCATAAATAATGACCACTCCCTTAGTGCTAGATTTTACACCATAATAACACTTTGTTGTTTGTTAGGGATCATTCACTCTTTACGTTACGCCTCTAGAGGAGAGGGGATGTCTTGATTTGTTACGAAATGTTACGGAATAAACAGAAGGGAGGGGGGTTTACACAGTGATGGCGCCAGAAAGTACCGACAGCGAGCAGTGTCCAAGAATCTTGCAGACAATACCTATAGTGTTGCCTAAAAAGACTGAAAAAGGCCGCAGATTTTATGAAGTGCCGATGGTGCATGAAAATTTAGATGCCAACGGGGGGCTAGCAAAACTTTAGGGGGCTACAGCCCCCCATGCCTCCTGCAGGCGCTATCCTTGGGTTTACATAGTACCGTTACGTAACCCTAGAGAGTTGTCAGGACAGCCATTTTTAGCAATGAACAAACACTTTTTCAATTGGAACAAGCTCTCCGTCTGGCAAATGCAGTCATCAGAGCTTTTATGCAAAAACATGCAGGCTTCCTTCAACAAAATGCCTGATCATTCAATAACTATTCGTTTATTTGAGGAAGTTTGGTGAGAACTGCTGCATCTAGCAACTGGATAAGTATACACTTATCCCTTCCATTTGGACTCACTATAGCTTATCTACCCCTGTTTCATCTGACAGCAGGCTGAGAGCGCATTTCACCCGTTCATATGATTGACATTGGAAAGAACAACAAAAGTAGGGGGTAATGAGATTTTGTTACCCAACAGTGGGAGGGGGTCGATTCTTGTATTACGGAGCATTATAGAGGAGGGGGAAGGCCTGGAAAACTGCAAAATTGGCGTTCAGTAACGGTTGAATGACCCCTTGCCACTAGTAATTTGCATTACCATACGTCAATTAGCAGTTTGAGCTCAAAGAGTATAAGAAGTGCAAGTAGAGAACTAGAAGTAAAAGTAGGTAAATAAGCAGCTGCATGTGTACATTTTTATCTCTTCTATTTCTTTCCTAAGCCTTTGCAGTAGCTTTTAGCGGAGTTGCTATAAGTTTCCTGGATCCAACGTTGGAACCACATTTGGAAAAACCAGTAAGTTATATCTCAAAATCACTTAACCAACATTATTTTGTGTGAATTTACAGCATTTCTGTGCATGAAGAGAGTACTATTGCTCTTGTCTTGTTGATTTCTTGGGCCCAGAATGGCTTTCCCTGGGTGTGGCTGTTCATTCTACTAAGACTAACGAAGATAAGGTTTTACGTCCTATCAATATAACTCATTGGTCACCCAAAGGGGATCATCTGGCCTTGAAAGCTCGAGCCATAGTCAAGCCCTTTCAGGGATACCTCTTCAAAGCCCCAGAATATGGGAAGTAGCTCATAAATACAGGAAGCACAGTTTTCCGATTAAAGGAGGTCCAGGGGTAGAGCTGGAATTTGGGGGGCCATTCGATTCCTTTTATTGTCTTTTTCATGCAAGAAGTTTCTTTACACAATTGTTTGCTATAGAAAATTTTATCGTTTGGGGGGCCATGCCCCCTCACCGGATCCGCCCCTGAGCAGGTCCATGCTAGTAGAAAGGTAGTCTGCTCTTGAAATTATGAACGAGGCTTTTTTTGCATGAATTTCTATGATTACTTTCATTTGTTTATTATGTTTAGAATGATCAAATAGATATCAGCTTTGCTCCTTATCATTGTATTGACATATTTCTATAATATATAAAGTCTCACTTTTCAAATCACAAGGTTTTGGGTTAATTTTCCTGTCAGGAAATTCTCGTATCCAATGGTTTTCGAATGATTTTTATTGGAGATTTTGCCAAATCAAAATTTTGTTTAGCATTATAGCTACTCTGAATTTAGTTATTTTGCTTTATTGGCAGTAAGCCTTTTAATAATATTCTCATGTTGACTTTCCCAATGTCTATGCAGATTAAACGGTATAGATACTGTCCTTGTTTATTTTTCAATGCCTTGATATAACTATTTTGTGTTTTCGCAGTTTCATTTGACCAGTTCTGAAGTTGGCCTAATGTTTTTCATTTCTCCCGCTGCATATGCAGCAGCTGCTCCACCAGTCGGAATGCTTGCAAACAAATGGGTATAATGTCATCTGTGACCGTTGTAGATAATTCCTATTGTGTCGTTTTTACGAGTTGGGGGTACTGTCAGGGCTGCCGAGAGAATTCTGAGGCCCCGGAACAAAAGAGAAAGACGAGACCCCCAACGAGCGAAGCCAGCAGAAAATTTTCAAGGTCTAACACTTAACTTTGGAAAATTACTGCAGGCTTACTTTATGAGGCCCCCAGACCTTGAAGCATTGGGAGTTATGAGGCTCCTTGGAGGTTGTTGCCTTAGGGCAAATTGCCCCCTGCCCCCCTCTCGGCAGCCCTGAGTATTTCATCCTATTGTTTGGTTACTATTTGCCTTTCGATTGGCAACCGGAGCTATCTTTGCACCAGGTTTCCTCTAGTTTGAATTTTCTAGTTTATATGCTGCTCGACCTGATGACATCATAACCCAAACTCTAACTCCGTGGCTCTAGCTCTACAGTAGTATTGACGTCATCAGATCGAGCAGTATGATTAAACTAGGCATCTTTCTGATAACCTGCATTGAGAGACCACGGGGAAAAACTTCGAAAGACCTTTCAGTTTTTGTATATCCAAACTTGTTTAAGGTATCGAGTGTGGAAAGTTTGTAGAGTTGCTGCTTTTAGAGTTATATCCTAATTTTCGGCCTTTGATTATAAGTAAGTGAAATTACATCAACATCCCTATCATTAGGTATTTGTTAAAACTCCCCATTTTTTGGAAAGTGTGAAAATTTCTATAAACATATCACAAATACTTAAATGTAGGTTGGTTTTGTGCCTGTCAATATATCTAATCGGGCAATATTTTTACAGGCGAAGTTGTTCGAATCAGATGTTTTGTAAGATAGCTCAAAAGATGTATTAGGGATCCTCATATCATCTGCCATCTGAAATCATCTGTTGTTTTCCACCTATAGTGGGTGCATTTCTATATTCAAAATGTTTGTGTCTCGAATGTCTAAAGATGGGGTGCTGAAAAAATCTTCCAATACAGAACCTTTGAGCCTCATTTTCTTTTGCTTTTTCACAGCAGCTGATACTACAATTGACTATACGCCTTCCCCTTCTATCTCGTTTAGCTCTAAAGCCCTACCCATAATTATCTGTATTATGTGCTATGTGCTAGCCGATGGTAGGTACCACCGCAGAGCCATGACTTATTGCTGTTCTTTTTTAGAGCAAAAGATCGCTGATTGTACTTGGTGCAGTTGTTTGTGGCTTGGGTTTTGTTTTTCTCGGTCCAGCACCATTCCTACCAGCAAAGATTTTCCCGAGGTTAGTCCTGCTTACTATTTCTATCTATTCCCGTCATTTCACTGCCTATTCAAGCTTGCTTGCATGGTCTATAATCTCCCGTCGGTCCTACGGAGAGACGTTGCCGGCTGGCTTTGCACCACACGTTTTTTTATAAGAAACAAACTCCCGGCTTTAGCCTGGATGTTTCTTAATGCTTCGTCAAATCTAGCCTTAGATATTTCTTAAATGTTTCTTAAATCTAAGGACTTCCAATGACAAGAACAACTCAGATTAGGCACTTGTAATGCAAGAAAAAGGATGTTCAAGGGTTGTGAGGCATGTAATGGATATTAATTCTGTTTTCTTGCTAGTTTTATCAAAAATTTACTAATAAAAGCAGTTTTTGCAAGTTATAATTTGAAACTCAGCCTGCCTGTGTTTCTTGAGTGTTTCTTAACTTTTGCCTAATTTCAGCCTCACACTTCTTAGACATCTTTCTTATAAAAAACGTGCAACTCCGTGCACATCTGCAGTATTTCAATAGTATGTGGTTGAATTTTTTAGTTTAATCTTTCTCTTATGATTAGCAGAAGTTCATTGTTCTTTGAATCTCAAAAATTGTAGCACTCTGTGGTTAAATGGCATCTCTCTGGCTGTGTCTGGAATTGGTGATGCAATGTTCTGCGTTCCGGCATTGGCAGATATGAATACTTCAGCATTGTTAGTATATTTATACCATTTGACATTCACAGATATATCTAAAAATAAACAATTCAATACGTTAACTAAATAAACAATTATCTTTTTGACCATTTCCATAATTAATTTTTTTCTATAATGTTTTCATCAATTTTTAACTCTAATATCTTTCAATACAGGGACGTAGGAACCATTAAAAATTGGGGGGGGGCACATATCCTTGAGGAGAGGGGAGCCCTCACATACAAGAAGAGGCAGTTTTGTAAGTTGCAAAGAGGCACTTCAGGGAGCTGCCAATAAGTTTTACAAGCGCTGGGGCGAGACTAAGTCATCAAAAGTGCCAAAAATGTTAATGACCCATAAAAGATATGCGAAAAGATTTCATGAACCCACAATAATGGGCGAACATTTTCATACTCCCACTTATTGAATTTCATACCTCAGCAAAACACAATAACTAGAGATTTCTTCATCCACAGCCAAGAAGCCACCATATTGACAGAGGATAATTCATCATCAATTACAGACTCTTTTAATTTACAAGAATTTTAGAACTGTAGAGCTTAATAAGCACAGCCATTATACGGTTATTGATAGAATTCTCAAAAAATTTCTTTATTTTCAAACCTTAAAACTTTTCCACAAACCTCTTAAGCCCCAAAATTAATCTTACAAAAGTTTAATACCCCAGCGATTTTGCTGCTGCCCCGTTACCTGTCAAACTTAATGGCCACTCCCTTAAATACCACTTTGTGAGAAGTGGGGAAACCTACCCTCTGTGCCCCCGTTGCTATGTATGCGATTCAATACATAAGCTATATACAACGATAAGTCTCACTAATACAGGCAAGGTATAACTTGTTGGTGATACCGAGGATTGCCCCTATTGCTAAGACCTATTGTTAAGTTGTTGAAGTTTAAAACCAATCATTAGCCGGGGAATCCATTGCCATGCGCTAGCCATGCACTATCCCATTGCACTGCCCACAATCAAGCAAACTGAAAACATGCCTTCTACGCATGCTCTTAGATTCCCTTTGGGGAATGACCGCTAGG
>WIPJ01002967.1:42408-57640 GCA_018155075.1 Cassiopea andromeda | reverse complement strand
CTTCTTGCCCTCTCATTTTTGATCAAAGACAGCACAAACTTATGTCATTTTATGAATCCCAAGTGATTGCACCAGGTTCATCAGTGCGAAACAAGTAGCTGCCGGAGAGTTTTTTCATGGACCGCACTCCCAGTACTTTTACTGTTTAGTGCGCGGAGATGCCAACATGTTGTTACTTCTAGTTTACTCTTTCTGTGATTAAGCTATACACTTTTTGAGGTCTGCCAAAAGAAATCTGGAGCTTTGCCCTGAAAGTTCGCCACAGTGTTCTTTTAAAGTTTCTTTTGCTAGTAACAGTAGTTGGTCAAATGGTGAAAATAAGCACAATCGCTAAACCTGGTCCAGCAATTTTCTTGTGATACACATGGCTGCGCTAAACGTGGTCCGATCTCTGGAGCGGTGTCTTTGAGAGTATCGTGCGCACCTTCTGATATACTGGCACTAATTGGCCTGAAAGGTTTTAGCCACAGTCTCACACAGCCACTCTCTATAGATATTGTTTTGAAAAGGGTAAATAATTTACTTCTTATATACATATTTACTTCTTATATGCAATGGAAAGGTTTTGCTACAGTTTACCAAAGACATTCTCTAAAGTCGTTAAGAAATAATGCGTTTATGGTTGGGCAAAATTCAGAATCCTGTGTGCAAAGGTCCCATCTCTGGAGCGGTGTCTTTCAGATTATCGTGCGCACCCCCTGACATGCGCTGTTTTCAACAGTTAATTTTTCACAGTAAACGGCCACTAATTGGCCTGAAAAGTTTTTGCCATAATCTCACACAGCCTATCTCTACGAATATGGTATTGAAAAGGGGAAATAATTTGCTTTTCATAGACATGTTTCTGTGCAAAGGGTCTAATTTTATAGCACACAGGGTGTTTTTCACCAATAAAATTTTCCAAGAAAGCATTATGGCAGTGCAAAGTTTTTGCCACAGTCTACCAAGGACATTCTCTAAAGTTGTTAAGAAATGATTGATTTATGCTTGCACAAAATTCAAAATGCTGTTTGCCAAGGTCCCATCTCTGGAACTCTGTTCCAGAAAGCGCCCTGAACATGGAGTTTTAACAGAAATACGTTTGAATAAGAATAGCCATCAAACACGCAGAAAAGTATATTTGATGATAGATCAGCTATTCTGCTAATGAAAAGTACGTTTATTTTCCATTTAAAAATCCCGTTTTCAGGTAAAAAGATTGAATTAAAGAAGCCAATGTCTGGAGGTAACCGTAAACTGAGTTGACATTTGGCGTTAACTGAGTTGACAGTTACCGTAAACTCGAGGTCGATCGGTTAAACTATACTGAGGAAATCGATGCAAAACCAAAACCCATAGCTCTATCACAGAATAGAGTTAGGCAGAAGGGTCACTTGGTGTCGGTTCCTTTGATGTTTTGCTGACACGGATTTTAAGCCATAGACCTATGGGGATATAGCTATACTTCTTAGACTCAATATGAGAGCGAGGTTTCTAAGATGGCGTATTACGATTCTGTGGCACGATGTGACGATGTTGAACTTAAGAACGTTGCTTAGCTAGAAGCACAGAGGAATACAATAGTACAAAGACTGAGCCCTTTTCCGTTTTAGCTCTTTGAAACAAAAGGTATGTCTTCACACTTTGTGTTTGTTACCAGTTTTGCCCAATATCAGAGCTATAATACGGGTATATTTACTATCGCTTCTTACGCTATAGCCTCATTCTGATTTTTCCTTCTTTTCATTGATAATTGCCTTTCCCATGTTAGTCATGGCAATCCATGACGTTTAGTTGCCAAATTTCTTCTGTGCTCATTATGATTCACTTCTCGCATTTCACACCCAGGAATAACATAGTGATTTTTAGATTAACTTGTTTGAAGTCCTCATAGTTTTGACGTAGATAGTTATTAGTCATTTTCTAGATATAAGCTACTACTTGGATCTTAGTTAGGAGAGTGATTTAGTGTGTCGTTGCGTACTTGGTGCTTGAGAAAGACCTTCTATACGAATGGATTCGAGATAAAGATAAAGTTTGTGAAAACTGTATCTGGTGTGTATTTATGGGAAAAACTCTCACTCTCTGAATAAAGATTCACAGGGCTCATCAGTGCAGCTAGGTAAACTGAGTAGGACTACCAGCTGCAGATCGGCTTTGATTTTTTGATTTTGTTTCGAAGAAATTAGTCTTTGCTCTTCACCGTAGCCCTGGCATGGGAGGCTTACGAGGTATTTTATGCTTGCCCATTGCACAACCCCAGGGTTAACAGAGGGAAGAAGGCACCGCGTGACTTCGTTCTTAGATTCATTGACCTAACCTGTTACCCAAAAATGACACAGAGAATTCACCCAGCAAAGAGTGACTATTTAATGCGTTGAAGGCTAGATAAACATTACTTAGTACAATTGCCACAAGCAAATACCATTTGCGTGAACAACATAATCCTCTGTGACTAGTCACATGGTTCTCACTTACAGGCTCCTCGTCGTTTAGTTCCAATTGCAGGTGAAGGGTTTGGACCATTAAAAATTGTTGGCCTAACATGACGTTATAGTTTTCTGCGAGTGTTCGTGAATTTCGGTAGTACGTCTGCCTCAAAATGCAAGGAACAAATAGAGCAGGTTCACCGGGTATTTCCCCAGAAGATCCTCTCGACAACAGTTCCGTAGCTATTCTCTATAACTGGAATGCAAGCAATTCCAGGTAAATATTGTACTTTCTTATTGTTTTCAAAGTTTAAGGTATGTAACTGAGTTATTGAAAACGATTGCTTTCAACATAAGCTTTTCCATTTTTATCTTACAGGAAATGGTAAATAGTTAGATTGGGATTTTCCGCTGAGTTATTTGAGTAATTCACAGCCGAACAATAGTACCCCTTGGATCTATTATTCTTCCTTGATGCTTCTGCTACACTTTTCTTTGACACTTCACGGATTAAATGTTCAGAATCGAAGATAAACCCAAAAACGATACAAATTACCCTCTGTTTACGTTCAAACGCCTTATAATTTTGCAGAAACGCACTTCTTTAGCCTCGCTTTCATTCACCCACATGTTAACGCATGCGCGAAAAGAAAGTGTCAGCTCAAAAAGAACAGAGTGATCCTTCTGCCTAACTCTTTTCTGTGGACCATTGAACTAAGTAAAAAGACTGGAATGATAAGCCTATCGTTTCAACGCGTGGCCGGATGGCTGCTATGGGGAAACACTCTGTACGTATGCGCAGTAGGATGCGCGGTAAACAAAGAATCGCCTTGGTTTTGGTTGTAAAAAATTGAGTACACTGTGATGAATAGAAGAAGCACAGGGAATTTATGTCGCATTTCATCGGAAACTTTTTGCTCAAGAGCCAGACTGAGAGCCATCAAATCACCAACCTTTGAATAGGCCTATCATAACATCACCTCAATCTGTATCTTCTTAGGAGTAGGGTTTCTTTTCTATAGTGACCTGACAGTTAGCATTACCATAAGCAGATTCTTAAAAAATCCTTGCTAGTTTTTTATATGAAAAGAAAATTTTATTTATTCTTAAAGCATAAGCATATACAGGGCTATGATAATTTCAGAGCTTTAGACTAATTACATACGAATAGTTAAAAGGTGGGGGCACATGCCCCCTGTAACTCCCAGGCAGTACCGTCGAGAGGGGTAGCCAGGGTAAAACTCCGGGGCCCGTGAAAATTTTTCTATTGCAAAATAATATTCAAAAAGCGTTTGTTGGACGTTCATTTGTCAGCTCTCTGAGGACTTCTTTGCTTGTCAGGTTTGTTCTAATACTTCGTTGCATTATGGAATACCAATGTGTTATAAGAGTTTTGAATTGATTTGCATTTGTTGTAGCCTCCTCTTGCCCCTGTGCTGCTACTCCTGCACAGGGGCCCGTGCTGTTTATAGCCCCAGGGCCCGAGCTGGCTCTCAACGGGCCTGCTCCCGGGTCCTGAATCCATGCCACCATCACTTGCAGTTAGCTGCAGGCTAAATCCAAGTCCTAAATCCATGCCACCTCATCTTAGAATTCGGATTAATCTAGATCGCGTCGAAGCACGATTGGGATTTGACCCTGGCAGCCTGACCATAGAGATAATATTTTATAACTCTATGAGCCTGACGCACGAGGTCACGACATGTTGAATGACAATTAAGGCAGGCATGACGAGAGAATGTCCTGAAGATAAGGCAATAATTTCTAATGCAGAAGAGACTACATTTTATAATGGCGTTGCTGTTATATCAAATGGGAGTTTGTCGGTCAATGGTGAAGACAAAAAAGTGGATACTGCGGGTGAAGGCGGAGCATTTGATACGAAGGCCAAGAAATTGATTATAATAAGCATATCTGTTTATTCCTTCATCATGACCTCCGCATATTCCATGCTAGCACCTTTCTTTCCTGGAGAGGTATTAATTTTTTGTATTATTGTGCATTAACACTGGTCTTTTCTATAGGACAACAATCGCGCTTTTAAATAAGTTATTACAAACCTCAAGCTCACAAAGCTAATGAGGCAGTAGCGTTTCCTGGCGGATGTGTAGATTAGTAATGAAAAGTATTGAGTTTGCATGGCTGAAGTAAAGTAATCACTAACGAGAACAGTTCATGTCATTTCTTTACCACTATTCACCTACTCATTCTTATATGGTTTACCACAAATTCATCCCAAACAACACGAATGAGAAAGTACCAAGAGTTGGTGTATAGCATACTACTTAAGTCTAACTATAGCCGTAGACAAACGCCCTGTATACGTTTTATCTAGGAGATGCTAGATCGCCAATAATTAATGTGTCACCAGGAGCCAGACTGCAGAGTCTTGCAACTGCAGACTCGAGACTTTTCTCACACATTGCTGCACTCGCAAAAATGGGCGTGGCAGGGTATTGAAAGACATGATTAGTCATGGTGTAATGGCCCAGTATTTTCCAGCTTTTTGAACAGGTTCAGAAAGTGAGATCCACACTTAGTGTTATCGTAAACCTAGAGCTTAGTGTTATCTTAAAGCACTAAAGCCTGTATGAATGTTGATCAGCCATTTCATAGTGACTTGCATGACCCATGCTGGAAAGTATGACATTTTTCAACAAAATCTAACGTGTGCAAGCAAGTTTCAGTCACGCATGCATGCAGTCACAGCAAAAACTTGTGTACATAGGAATCTGTATCCCTCCTACTGCGACATTACTGGGAGACAATGACCACACCTATGTGCATGCACACTTGCCTCTGTGTGAATCTGCACATCAAAATAGAAACCTTGTGTCTGCAGGTGCCTTACTTTCCAGTAAGGTGAATGACAAGGTCAGCTTCATATATAGTGTATTTTAAGTCAGTATCAAATGAAAGTAAACCCATCTAAACAGTTGCCAAATTATGTATCATTTACCATATTTAGTCAATTTCATAGTGGTAGACATAAGGGAACTAACACTACCCCTACCCCCACACCCAAACCCTTCCAAAACACACTCAAACCCCACAAAGCTCTTCAGTATTCTAAACCCTAAAAGTCTCTTCAGAACCCTAACAACCACACCCCTGTGTTGCTGTATTCTCCACATCTGTCTTTCATGCATTCTGATGCAGTATTGGCATACTCATGAAGCATTTATGCATCATCACTGGCAAGTTTGAAAATTCATCATCTTATGATGCACTTTTTCTTGATTATCTAGTGTGACTTGTTGGACTCTTACATTTACAAAATCATTACCTGAAGTTGCTGATCTTAACTGATCAGAGGAAGTTTTAGATCTTTTTGATCAAACTTTCTGAGAATTTTCCAATGGCATTTGAGCCAAAAATATGCAAAACTTTTTGTTTCATGTGGTTTTGTATTTTGCAACAAAAGAAAAAATGCAATGCGACTTGCGTGATCCAAAAATGTGATGTGCGTGACAACTGAGAGATGCTTAGTGCAAGGTCAGGATAACTGAAGTTCCAGATCTGCAACATTGAAAGCAAAATAAGGAAAAATTTTTGATGATACAATTATGGTTGTGAACAAGTCATTCTAAAAGTATTTTTCAAGTGTCCCAAAAGCTGTCAATGCTTTGCCTATTTTTCTAATTCTTGCTCTGTAAGTGTTATTGTTGCGCTCCTTGATGATGAAACAAGCATAGGAGCATCAGCTTTTAAAATGAAATCAGAACCAAGCCTCAACCATGAAGTTCTCAACCATTTAGCTCTGATTCTTTGCTATAAGTAGTATTTTTTACCCTGTAATATTCATACTTGTCTTCCTTATACAGTTATATAATCTCTTTGGTGATGTTCTGGTCAGTCTTATCCCAGCCCCTCGCTAATTTACTTTGATTTCACTGAATATTAAAATATATAAGTTTTTTCTAGGCCAGTAAGAAAGACACCAAATCAGCAATGGTTGGCTTAATATTTGCAATTTTTCCACTTGTAATTATTTTACTCTCACCACTTATAGCCTTGGTGGTAAGTTTTTGTTTCTTTCTATATAAGCATAAGACCATTTCGATGTGTAGAAATTGTTCTACATTGCTACGAGTTTCTTTCTCACATGATCGTGTTCAAGTTTCTGGAAAGTTTCAGCTGAGTTTGATGGAATGAAAACAAGCTCCCCACCCAATCAAGTGCTTGTAAGAATAGACAAATTTTCATAGTTTTGGGTAGGATGCACTAATGCTTAAGTTCTTTGCAGAATTATATATTATTTTAGCCCTCTTGACTTCAATAATGGACATAGGAGCTGGGGCACAGGCCTCCCCGGGAAAAAACAATGTGAGCTATAAAAACCTTGCCCATTTTGCTGCATGGGCTGTTTAGCCCTTGCAGAACTGTTGATTGGTTTTATATTTCAGTATTTACAACTGCAAAAATGCATTACCTTGCCAATTCTTTACACACTATTCACCTCAAAAAGGCATTTTTATGTGTACTATTACCTATAAATTTGGTATTACAACTCCTTAAAACAAGACAAAACAGGAACATCACTTTTTGGAATATAGCAAGGTTTTGTTAGGTACAAGGGATGCTGATCTACTGAGCTGGATCCAATTAGACTCATTGTCATTAAAAAGTTCAGTAGTAATACAATGTCATTCATCCATTTACACTATACTGGATGAATCCGATATGCTCCGTATCACTTTTACAGAGTGAAATCACTCTGCTCTGAAAGTAGAATATATTGGATTACTTTCGATATCGGATCACTTTTGACCTGGTGTGAATGCATGAATCCAATACGTCATCGCTCCAGAAGCTGTCTCTGAGCTGTAGTCAGCTTTGTTTTTGAGCATCCATCAATTTTCAAGCTGTGACAGTTGCCATGAAAAGTTCCTCCAAAGAAAAGGCTTAGTGACGTGAATGAAGCTGAGTGGAGTAGTGTGAACAATACCTAAAACTGATTCTGATATAGTATGAACATGTAAAATTTTGATATCAGATTCACTCAAGAATGTGGTACAAGATGCATCTGATATAGTGTGAATGGGGCCTGAATGAGAACATTGCTTTGAAAAAGAAAAAACTGACGGAAAGCTTTTAATAAATCAATGTCATATTTTTACAAGTCTGAAATTATCGTAAGGGTGGCTGCCCCTTGCCCCTCCCAAATGTCCATCACTCCTCTGTAAATATATATATTAGGTTTTGTGAAATGTTTGTATATAAGTCAAATAAGAAAACAAAAGCAATTATTGAATCAATGAAAATTCATTTTTAACTTGTTGATCTCCACAAACTACAAAAACAGCAATCAAATTTCAAATTTCAAAATAAAAATATAGAAGGACAGATGCTTTTTTGATTTATATTGTTTATGATTGGCCTCGTGTAGGCTGGACAGGGATGTGCAAAGGGTTTGATGTGGCCCTGGGACTGTAGTTTGCCCAGGTCTGGTCTTAAGTAAAATTGAAAGATGTCTGATGCAGATACTTTCCTCCAAGCACTCCCTTTTGTAGCAAACAGCTACATTTCCTTATCACTCATAGCAAAAATCGTTTACTGGGAAATGAATTTTATGCCAAAGTAAAGGATGTGGTCTCGAATTGCCATCACCTGCACAAACACCCTTGTAGACCTCTGTAGACAGGAAATTGTCTGCACTTGCAAAAGCCTGATTTAGCTCCCAGCACTTCTGGCTCAACATTCAATGTTAGATCATAAGAAGGGAAGGTGATTTGTTTTCAGACCCATAGCTTTTATGTCCTTAACACTTCTAGGAGGGGGTGCCAAATTGCCCTCTAGGTTGATTTTTGTGGGTGATGCTCCATCCTCATGACCATTTTTTCATGAAAAGGTCTACCATACACAGAAATGTGCACTCAAAAGCAAAATCACGAAATGTCAATTTGATTCATATTTAAAATGTTTTTACTAGATTCCAATGCTTGGGACAAAGTTCACGCTGAGTCTTGGTTTAATATTAGAGGGTGGATCTCAGATAATTTTTGGGTAATGTACAGTTAGATAGCTTTAATCCAGTGTAAATATATTTTATATTTAAATGTTTATTGGTTAATTTTAATATTATCAATATTGCTCATGTATAAGTAAGGTTTGTCCACATTTGTTATTTGGGACTAGGGATGCTTCATTAGTTTCCAATTTTTTAGATTAGAACTATCTTGTAGTTCATTTGTTTTTGGGATCATGGTCTTACCACACTCAAGCAGTCAGTTCAATGCTCTAGAGTTATGAATACAGTACCGTAAATCCTCACATCAGCCCCTCATCCAATAGGCCCTCCTTTTGAATAAGCCCCCACCCTAGAGTTACAAATTTTTAATAAACCCCCGAATAAACCTTCACCCAAGTATGTGACTGTACCTATTCGAGAGTTTGTTAGTGCTTTATAGAGCTAGGAAAGAAAATGTAGCCATCAAGTAACGGAAATTTGCCTGTCCTTTGGAAAAAATCCTATTGTTTGTATGTGTAGCATCAAGGAAATAGTTTACTAGTAGAAAAATTTCAACTAAAATATGACCAACTACCAAGAAAATTTTAAAGCCCCTCTCAAATAAACCCCTCCTTTGAATAAGCCCCCATGCAAAAATCCAAAAAATATATAAGTGCCCAGTGGGTGAATTTGAGGATTTATGGTAGGCGAAGAAGTTGGACATACATTGCACTCTACAGTTGAGGAGTTTTGCACATAGCCAGGGGTATGGATAGTGAAGGGCAATGAGGGCTCATGTCCCAATAGGTCTGCTACACGGGCCACAGCCCTATGGGGAGAGACGGGATAGAGGATCTGAGGGTAACGCCCTTATAAAATTTTGTTTTTTACCACACCCTTTTTGCCCTAAGAAAGCACCATTTTTGAGTGTAGAGATTGGCGCTTTGTAGATGCAAAAGCTGCGCAATATGAAAGAGCAACAATGCAGGAGAGCAGTCAAAATGACAAAGAAGTAAGATTACAGGGTGCTGACATAACATATAGCAGTACAAACATGAAATACATTAAAATTTGGAATTTATTGTAAGCTGTTGCTTACATGCAATGTCAAAAGACAAAGAAAGCTAGAGAGATGATTAGTCTTGGTCAAAGTACAGTAGCAGTCTAGAAGTATCAGGTTCATTCCACTTGCATCTTTCTAATTGCATTTGGAATAAATGGTTGACTGCAAATAATTGAGAATTCAATTATTTGCAGTGAAGCATTTATTCCAAATTCAATATTTTACACCTTCCTAGAAAAGTGGGGGGCCGACAAAGGGGCCAAGAACATTTCTAGGGGCTGTGGCCCCCTGGCCCCCATAGAATTATCACTGCATGGTATCCTTTTCATCACTGTTTGATGTAGAACCCATGCACACCATCTGGCCCAATTGCTTATGACCTGATCTGATGCTGTATGCCATTAATTTTGGCAAGTTTTGCTTTGAGATTTTGTTGTCTATATGCAAGGAAGCATGAGAGATGCTAGGGCGAATAGTGCACAAATACACCAGATTAAATTTTTCAGCCAGATTCTTGGATTATACCACTGCCCACCTTAGCAAGGGACAGGAGAGGAGGCACTTGCATTGGTACACTTTCTTTCTAGCATTCTAGCTGTCTATTGTAGATAGCAATGCTAGAAAGGAAGCAGAAATAAGGGAATCCAAGAAATTTATGTTCAATTAGGGACAATCAAGGGAAACTGAAAGATTTTTTGAATAATCAGGAAAAATCAGGAAAGCCTCAAGTTTTGCATTGTGTTGTTTCAGTGCAATGACTTTTTCCATACTCATTCACACATTCAGTTGAGTATGACAATCACTAAATTATACCCTCCTGTATGTCATTCTGTTCTGTAAAGTCATTATGAAGTGGCATTATGTTATGAACCAAACATTTGAATGGCCAGAAATTGGGCCAAAGCTCTTAAAATCCCCATACTTGTCTAAAGAAATAATAGAATCCTATTCAAAGGTTATAACAGGGGTCATGGACCTGTGGCTTGCGAGGCAGATATGGCTCTTTTGATGACTGCACTGGTGCTCTGTCTTGCAGACAAATCTTAGCAGACATTTCTTCAAAGCATTGCTAAACAGCATATGCCTCCAGAACAGTTTTCCAAAGTTACTGCTGGTGTTGTTTCAGGTGCCACGTTAGCTTAACAGAACATTAGCCAAGTCAGTTTTGAATCTTTCTACTTTTGCATTTTCATGTGACACCAATATCCAATTGTTTGGCTCTCATGAAAATTCATTTTAGCATATGAGAATTTTATGGCTCTCTCAGCCAAAAAGGTTCCTGACTCTTGGGTTATAAGAATTTCAGGGGAAATCAGTGAAAAATAAGCATGATTTTACTAGAAGTATCAGAGAAAATCAAGGAATTTTTCCTGCAATACTAGTGGTAACCCTGTTATATGTTTTTAATTATCTTTATTCTACTAGAAGCCACAGTATTTATTCCAAGTCCACCTATTCTCTTTTGAATGGATGTGTCTATTTTCAGATTTGTGCACCTAATGCCCACTAGTGAGACATTTGTTGCGTACTCTTTAGTTATTCGAATATTCAGCGGAGTTGGAGCTGCAGCAACTTCAACAGCCTCTCTGACATTGCTTTCTCAAACTTTTAAAGATAACATTGCATCAGCTATGGTAAGTAAGAACCATTCACAGAAGTGTTTTACTTCCCATTTTTGCAATGGGTTTGACATGAAATTCATATTTGAAAATTTTAATTTTTTGTGATTTAAGACATTACTTTCTTCTCTCCTTGTTTTGTTGCTATGAAGTTGATAGTTTTATGTGAAAAGTAGAAATTCTGTCTGTGCAGGCTCTTGCTGCTATGGAAATATTGAATGTAGCCTGAATTGTGTTATAGGCACTATCTTTGTGTGTCACCTTAATGCAAGAGTGTTGTGGCCTTTTGTGAAACTGAGAAAATTCCTTGTGAGTCCTTTTTGAGGAGTTTGATAAATGGAGCACCTAATGTTTGCTCATTTCATGGCCTGAAATGAGAGTCCAATTTATTGGCATTATTATAGGAATACCTTGCATCCTTTCAATCCTTGTTGATTTTGTTTGGGATTACATTGATATCATGACATTGCTTGTAAAAGTCAAGCAAACTTGAACTGTATCATGGAAAAGGAAGTTGCTTGAACAAGAGCTGGGGAAAGCAAGTAGCAGGTCATTTTTCTTGCTGTTTTTAAAGAGCACTTTATGTTTTTGTGAGTCATTACTCTCTGAATCATTTTATAATTTCAGGGCATAAAGGAGTTATTTTCTGGCATTGGACTAATGGCTGGTCCCCCAATTGGGGGATTTCTATATGCGGTATGTGAAGCACTTACTCTTACGCCCAAACAGACAAGGTGTAATACATTTTAGAATTTCACCCAAGAAAAAAACATGCCTTATCACATTCACTCTTACTCAATAATATTTTTCAATCCAAAGTCAATCATGCATACTTCAAGACACAAACAACAACTCTGTTCATTGTTCAATATAATGCAAGAAACCAGTCCACAAAATCTCAAGTCTTTTGGGTAAACAACAAAGTGGTTGAAATAAAAATTGGGGGTGGAAAATGTTGTAGTTAATAATAGCTATGGATGGGTTCCACAAGTTGTTTCAACTGTAAATGAATGAGAAGCATGATTCCTTATGCTACTTAATGCTCCTTTGAGCCATTCCATAGAAATGACACATACCCAAAAAATGAAACTGGTCAATTTCTTCCAAAAATGAGTTTTTCTTGCAGTTTGCCAATATATGCTTGTGATTTGGTGGAAAAAATTTTTTCCTGATTTTTGGTACATTTGGGGGGAATAGTAACAGCACAGATTATTGGATGGTAGAATAATGAAATTCTGAGTACTTTTATGTAAACATTGATGCCTATTTTAACAAAAGTAGTATTTCATTTCAAATTCTATGTACAAAGTGTTTTTACTGTCTGCTATGGTTGTGCACATTTATACTTTTTAAGTCCCACATCTTGGTGCTATTTGTAAGGGTAGAAAAAAATAATTCTTAAGTCACGTGAGTCACAAAATTAGTAGATAGAGTTTTCTGATTTTACCAAATTCAAAACTTTTTTAAAATTAATTGTTAATCAGTAATTTCTCTCTATAGCTGCTAGCACACAAAAATTTGAATGGATTTGATTTATATTTTTTCAAAAAGAACCTTAAAGCATATCATATGAGTCACAAACATGTTTAACCTCTTTTTCACTTAGTAAAAGTTACCACAGGAATACCTATTACAAATTTTGTGTGAAAATGGCTCCCAGTTGTAGGAAAGCCCTTAGTGCTACAGAAAATAAAGAGAGAAGCTTGAAAAAGGCAGATATGTCAAATGCAAGGCAAGACATACCCATTTAGCATAAAAGGAAAGATTCCAGTTGAAAAATAAAACATCTTAAGAGCCAGCAGAGGTGGTGGTGCTAAGAAGAGAGTAAGACAGGCTTAAAAAGAGAAGAAGAAGAGCAAAAGCTGCAGCTGTTGATGTATCAAGACTACACTATAGGGCATATAACAAACTGAGTTCCTTGCATTGAGCAACCAATCTTGCTAAAAGACTTTTTTTGCCCAAAAGCCCAAAAGGGGGTGTGGTTGTAGGGAGACTTGTTTTTTGATTTAAAGATGGTGAAAGCAGCAGAGATGTAAGTCAGACATCTTCCCCTTCCAAATGAGAGCCCAACTCTGAAAAAGGGCTAAAAGTTTGTTGAGCTACATACACCCCATGCTCTATGGAGCTCTCTCATACCATTCAATGTTTCACTTCCATCTTCCACCAAACCGTGTTTGTTTCCATTTGGGCATCATTCCTAGGTTAACTTCTCATACTTTCAGCCTAGTTTAGTTGTTGGTTAAGTAGGATTATAGCCTTTTTCCTCACATGTCACGTGAGTCAACAATTTTATGTCACGTGAGTCTTATTTGTTTTTTAGTGCTTGTTTTAGAGCTGAAAGCAGTTTTGATTCAATTTTCTATTATATGTTACTTAAGTGACTTAGAAACATATTTAGATTGAACTCATGAGGATTTATTCAATAACTTCCCAGGAAAGTTAAAATATGTACAAAATGTATCACTTACATGAAAACTGAGGCCACGTGAGTAACAGAAATGCTCTTTTGTGCACAAGCGCCAGAATGAGATTTTGATCAAAATGGTTGTGCCAAGTTTTAATACTGCTCCAGAGCTACTAGTATGCTGTCATTCTTATTTATGATATGAAAAAAATTTTGAGATAGTCACGTGAGTCACCATGGAATTGCTCAGTTGAATTACAGACTCAAAAATATAAATGATAGTCTGGAATAGGGATATCCTGGGTGGATTTTTTATCAAAGGAGTATTTTTATTTGGGACTCGAGATTAGCCTAGAATTATTTAATGACTTCTATTGCAAATTTTTCTTCTTGATTAGCCACTATGTTGTTTGTTTTGTTGTTGACTGATTTATGAGGCCAATGAATGTATTCTTTTATGTATATATCAATGATGGGAACATTGAGTAGAAGGAAAGAATGCCCTGGACGGACAAGATCTGCCTGCACTATCATTTTGGGGGGGAGGGCTAAGGCATAGTTGCCAAGTTGCAGAAAATAAAATGCTGAAGAATAAAGGGGTGCTGTACAACAGCACTGAGGAACTGTAAAGGAGCTTATTCTGGCGTACCAGAACAAGTTTTCACCCTGAAATACAGGTCACATCAGCAAGAGGAATTTGTTCAAAAGTTTTTGGTCAGTCGAAGTTTTGGGGAAGGCCTGCAAACTTCAATGTGCTCTTCATTGTTCAGCTCTCTGCATCCTAGAATGGCGGAGATTTGTTCAGATTTGCTGGAACGCTAGAATGTGGGAGACTTGGCAACTAGGCTAAGGACTTATTTGTGTATATAATTCTCCTGGTCAATAATTCTGTGGGGGACAAGCCATATAAAATTTGCTTTTGGAGAACATTGTCCCCATGCCCCCACCTGCAATTGTGTGCCTTGTTTGATACCCCAGTTCTTTTTCAGGATTTCCCAATTCTTTGTCTTATTCTAGGTCAGCAATGGCAGCTCAAATAAATTCCCCCCCACAACGTGCAAATTCTAATACATGGGGGTAAAGTAGGAAAAAATATGCCAATTCCATAAACAGTTTACTGGAGTACAATCATAATTTCGATCATTTTATTATTTTTGAAACTTTAAATGCTCTCTGGCTGTCCACTCTGCAGGGTCCACCCTTCAGCATCACTTCAGAGATATATGTGATGAAGAAAAAACCTGTCTCACAGTGCTGATCGCCCAGGATATTTTTGCCATACGGAACATACATTCCTAAACGCATAAGGGCTCGTGCTGCTCCTTAAATTCCTTAGAAAATCCTTAGATTTGATCTACGTTTTTAAGGACGCTTAAAAACTCTGTTTACTTGTGCATCTTAGAGAAAACTCCTTAAAAACTCCCCATTTCTACTCAATTCTTTGGGGAGAGGTTTTTCAATGGTAGATTTATATAGGAAATGGTTTTCTTTTTGTAGTGGAAATGCACAGAAATCCTCCTTAACAATTATTTCTTTTCGTTCTTAGAAACTCCTTAAAACGTCCTTTAAATTTCATCTACCCGCCACAGTACGAACCCTGCACATTGACTTGCATGAGACTTTTCCTTTACCTATTTGCTAAAGATTGATGCTAGGCCTATCAATGCTAGACTGATATTTATATGCTGTTTATAGGCCAGTGGGTTCCAGTTGCCCTTTCTCTTGATTGGCATAATCGCAATTCTAAGCCTCATTCCACTTTATTTTGTTCTTCCTCCTGACAAGATT
>WIPJ01002967.1:13954-27798 GCA_018155075.1 Cassiopea andromeda | reverse complement strand
TTATGTTCCTGCTCATTTTTAGTGAGTTTGACGTTGAGAATATGTCAACACCAAAGATTTTGATTATGACATCAACTCGAGCTATACCCTTTAAACCATCATTTACTCCACTACGAATAATTTGCTCCTTTAGTATCAGACATTGTTAGTACTGCACGCAGGAGCAGAAGAGTTTGACCATAAAATTCATGTTCCATTAACCCAAACATAAATGTTTCATAACCCTTTAACGTTTTCATTTTAATCTTAAATTCATCGTAAATTACACATTCTTCAATATTCCTTCTTAAGGAGTAGTGTGGAACACCGAATGCGGATTTAAAAATTTCGGTTTTTGCGGTATTGTGGTGCGGTATTTCGGTGTTTGCGGTTTTCATAAAATTTCATGTGTATCGTACTCTGTATTTATGAATTGTTGAGAGTTGCATGGGTCTAGACTTGCGGACAAGAGCATTTTGATAAAAAAGAGTCAAATAACAAAGACATGTGGTAATCATTAACAGGGTTGCAATCGTTCATTCAGAATAGAAGATTCAGATTATTTGGAAGATGATTTTGATGCATTCAAGCTGATTGGTCCAGTTCTTGTCAAATAGGGCACTTCTGAAGCCAGAATAAAGGATAATGTTGATAGGCGCTATCCTTGTACCAAAAAATATGAACTAAATGAGGGTGATTGTTGTCATTTATTGATGATTGTTTAAGAATAAAGTGAGTTAGGAATCAAAGAAGGGCAAACTTTCCCCAGACGATGTCAATAGTAGAGTTGAGAAAACTGATGCAACTCTGACAATTATGGAATTAAAGAACAATTTTGAACTACAATACCGCAGACAAGTATTTTATAATGGAACGTTCGATCACCACTTTAATGTACGAAATACTCGATGAAATGCTCTTGAAAATTTCAGGACAAGTTTCCAGATTCCAACTCCAATACCACTTGGAATAATTAGGTTTTGGACGGAAATTTACTCAGTATATTGATTTAAGCAATGCTATACTTAGCTATGTAAAAGTGGTTTGACGTATGTATCTAAATTTGAAGGAATTCTGTTCAATTTTAATTATTTTTGTCCGAAGTTGGTTTTGAGTGTGCGGTTTTCGGTTTTTGACGGTTTTGACGGTTTTGATGGTTTTGCGGTGTTCAACACTTATAAGGAGCCATTCATATATTACGTCACGCAGGGGAATGGGGGGCTTTTGATATTTGTGACAAAGTGTGGGAGGGTTGCGTTTGGAATGTTATGTCACATTTTTTAAGCACCTCAATATTTAGCACATTTGGCCTCAGAATAGCAAGTGATCTGGCAATTCTAATTTGATGCCATTTTGGCCATTGTCACTTCTTCATTTTTACCATTTTCAATAAAAATAGACATAATAAACACATTATTACACAGGCAAAAGCATTTTCTATCGAAATTCATAGTGTGACGTCACACATTTGGGGAGGGGGTGGGTAGTTTTGAATTTCTGACTGTCCTAAATTGCCAAAATTATTTTGACGTAATATTTATGTGGAGCCCAAGTCTTCATACTCGTGCATAAACTTCTCGTAAGTATTGACTGGCTCCTTTGACAGAGCTGTTAAAAAACCTCGTTCAATCTACTATATCCTCTTTCAGATGTTTGGCTTCATGCTGTGCTTCTCGGTAAGTATTTCACTTCAATGGGCTCCTCTCTGTTCTGGATTACTATCATCAACGTGGGAACTGGGGTGGAAGGGGGACACGTACCCCCATACTTTTCGCAGGTTTGTATGTAATGGGCTCCTGCTTGCTTACCCTTGTTGCTTGTGAGGGTGGCCTTTGATGCATGTATCTCCCACCTTTTATATGCACCCTATGCCCCTGATTGTTACTCTTCGATTAGCTAGAATGTCCGACTGGTGTTATTCTTCTTTTGCAGTAGGCCAGTGCAACTTTCCTTAGTAGAAGTCAGTGGCGTAATATAGACACTCGAGGCCCTGAGGAATTCAGAAAGTAGGGGCACCATCTTATTGTCACATCAAATAATACAAAAGTGCTTATCTCTATGAAATTCCTGAGGGCCCCCCTGAATGTATTAAAAGCTTGGGGGCCCTTAGGAGTTGTCATGACCCCAGCCTACGTCGCGTACGCCACTGGTAGAAGTTGAAATTTTCTCTTTCACAGAAGAGATTTCCATTTACTTAATTGAATTTCATGTTTTGCATCATTCTCCATACTGCATTGTCATAGCAAGCTGAGAATGCTTGATGCAAACACAGTCAGTTCGACCCTCCGGAAGAACATCCCACCTTTTGTTATGATTTTACTATAACTTATTCAAGCAACATTGTATTAGGTATTAGCTGAATTAGATGTTCTTGCATAAATAATAATTTTGCACTTGTCGCCGTCTTATGGTGCCTTGTCAGATACTGACATTGGCTGTCACAGCGTAATGCAATCTTTTGTTATCTACTAGTTAACTAATTTCCACGCCTCTTCTATCTAAACATATGCTTATCCAACCGAGAAATATCTGTCTTTGGCTTCCTCTCTCGCTTTCTCTTTTCCCTCCTACTTTTTTCCATTTCCATATGGTGTTTTATGCCGTGTTTTCTCATTTTGTTTTTTATATCAAATTTAAAACTTACATGACAAAATACTTAAACGTTTTAAAATACAGTACTACAATACAATGATGGACCCAAGGGGGAGCAAAATGCCATGACAAACCCCCTGGGATTAAACATATACCTATCAATATAAAATTATATGTAACTACCATATCGCATGTCACATCTGATGCCTATGGTTACACAATACGGTTTAAATAAAGAGGCCCTTGTTGGGAGGTATAAAAACAGAACCCACTGCTCCCTCCTCTGCGCAACGAAAAAAGAAACCACGCAGTCAGATGTGAAACGGACAAAAGAAAGAAAATGGGCACGCTAGAAATATGCTCATTACGTGTCCCAAACAACTGCATTGCCTCTGTAGTGTTTGTTTCGTCGTCTGTCAACCTGCTCTTCTCAGTGCGTTTTCATTCGTTACCTTCTTTATCCAGGAGATCCTCATCCTCCATAATGCCACATTTCTACCCCCTTGAGTTGCTTTTGCGCTGCTTCTCCTATTGCCAAAGCTTCACATGCAAACATCATTGTCCTACATTTTTAAGTCGAAGCTCCTTTTGATCGTTAAGATATCTTTCATTAAGTACGTTGGAAATAGATTTAAATTTAACTTTGCTTTTCATTTCATTAAACACAGGGTTTTGTTATTGGAGTATTCACTTGTTTTGAAACAAGATATAAAAGATTTTTCCAATCAAGGTATAACGATTTGTTTGCTTTCAAATTCAAAACTACTGGAAAATATTAACTATATAAGCTCTAGCTAATTTGAGTCCTCGTATTGAGATCGGCTTCAGGCTTTTCTAGAAAATTAGTCATTTCATATTCAAGAACCAGCTCTTGATATCACATCAAATGGTCTGATCCATTTTTTACAAGAAAAGTTCATCAAGGCTTGTTGTTATTAGTTTTGAAATAATCCTCACAATTGGAATACTTTTGCATTACCAATTTTGCTTTAATGTTTTCTCCAGCCCTAGTTAGGAGATCAAGCTCCTGAAGAAGTCTTATTGCTTGATTTTTGATCATCTGGTTAATTTTTCAGATCCCGGATTTCAAATAAAGCAAATTCAGAGAATGAAGAAATTTGTCTGATAAAAACTTAATAAACGGACTGATTTGTATCGTATTAAATTTGCAGGAAGATTTCATAACACATTTTTACAATTACAGTGGAATACCGATATAACGAACCTCGGATATAACGAACTTCCTGGTATAACGAACAAAATGTCTGTTGTTTGGATTTTGCCTTATAGCATTCTGGGGAGGTCAATTAAGCATAATTTTTGGAGGGTACGGGCCATTTTGGTTCAAATTTTGGACCCATAAGTCCGCCAGTTTCTGAAAAAATGCTACCCATAATTCTGCAATATTGTTGAAAACTACACATTTTATATCCATGTTTTTATATATCAATTGTATATCCACATTTTCTCATTGTAAAGAAATCTCTTCAAAAGGCAACAAAATTATGAAACAATTTTTACATATCCTTTGCTCTTCTTGACAATTTTTGCCACTTTTTTCCAAAATAGTATCCATAATTCTGCATGTTTCTTCAACTGGTACACATAATTCCAATCATTCCCCCATATTCTAAAAACAGATACCGATAATTCCACCCTTTTCAGGAAAAGATACCCCTAAATAATGGCACGTCCCCGTATCCTCACACCTACTAAGGTACTCCCCCCGAGATAGCACAGCTTCCTGTATAGCGAACTCATGATGTAAAGAATTGCTTTCTAGTTCCCTTCAGGGTTCGTCATGTCGGGATTCTATTGCATTTACTTCTCTATGTAAATTATGTTTTATTACATACATTAAAGTACATACATTTTTATAATAGCGAATGGGCTATTTATCATCTGCCTTGTCTTTATTCTATGGCTTCTTTCGTGTTTCTAAGTGGCGAAATCATGTTTTACAAGATTCTAAATCGTTTTTTTGTCAGTTGGCAAATTTTGTTTGGAGAATCTCAGCGAAATAGTAAGCGGATTCTAATTTCTATTGGGTTTTAGAGTAAATGGTGTTAGCATCCGTTTAAATAACTTCCGCATCGAATGAATTGATAGAGTAAAGTCTTCCGGGTGAAAGCTTCCGCATTCATCATATAGTAACTTGTAGTCGAGCATATAAGTTATGAATAGAAGACAGGGTTTAAAACATCTGCGAATAATCTCTGTCTGTGTGTTACTCTGTCATTTGTTAAAATATTTTATTCTGATAGGGGCAAGAAGAATATATAACACATATTGATATAGCATATATCTTTAACATAACATAACTTCGCGTATAACTCAACTTTTAATCTTTTTTTAAAGTATAGCGTATACAACTTTGGAATATGGTATAGGATTAGTCATGTGACTAACTGCATCACATGCCATTATTTTCGAACAATAATTCAACACCCCCACTCCAAAATAATATAATTCATGCAATCAACAGAATTCATGCAATCAACAGTCCATAATAAAATCCCATGTAATCAACTTTTTTATCCAAAGTTGTTTTCCAATCACCACTAGCTGATGAATGCAGCAAATACAAAAAGCATCAACACTCAATAAAGTCAAAAAGAAGCAAATTTTCAAATAAAATTTGATACTCCCATCAAGTCCTTGAATCTTTGAAACTGCGTCTTTCCCAACGCTTTTGTCATAGCATCTGCAATAATGTTTTCAGTTGCGCAGTACTTCAAAGTAATTTCTGAGTCTTTTATCTTTTCTCTGATAAAATGATACTCGATATCGATATGTTTTGTGCGTGAATGAAATTTCGGATTTTTGCATAATGTAATTACGCTTTGATTTTCTTCATTAATACTAGTTGGTTGCTTTGGACAAATCCATAATCACTCAGCAGCTAACGCAACCATATTGCTTCTTGCAGCGCTAAGTTTGCTGCTTTGTATTCAGCTTCCGTTGAAGATAGGGCTATTATAGGTTGTTTTTTACTTGCCCAGCTAACTGCTCCTCCACAAATAAAAAATGCATACCCTGATTGTGATTTCCTTCCGTTTGGATTGCTTCCCCATTCAGCATCAACATAACTTTCAAGCTGAATGCTCCTTTCTTTCTGACCATTAAATAGTATTCCATGATTTGATGCTGCTTGTATATACCGTAAGATTCTCTTGACAGCTATCCAATGTTCTCTGCTTGGGTTTGATGCAAATTGATTGACTGATCCTAGAGCTTGAGCTAGATCAGGACGAGTAGCTGTTACTGCATATGTAATGCTTCCAATTACAGCTTGAAATTTCGTTTTATCCACTGGTTCATCGTCATTTGGCATCATAACTTGGTTTTGCTCTTGAGTGGTTGAAATTGATTTACAGTTGCTCATTCCATATTTTTGCAACAGATTGTTCAAGTACTTTGTTTAATGTACAAACATTTGCTTTTGCTCTCGATTTCTTTGAATTTGAATCCCTAAACAATAATGTGCTTCTCCGAGATATTTAGTATTGAAGCGCTCTTGCAGCAAATTCCTTTCATCTTGTAGCATCATCACTATGCTGTTGCTTGCAATCAGTATCATCAACGTAAACAGTTATATACGTATACTGTCCTCCCACTCGCTTTATGTATATGCACGAATCTGTTGTATATTGTTTGTACTTAGATTCTTTTAAGAATTTATCCAATGTATCATACCAGCAACGAGAAGCTTGCTTTAATCCATAGATACTTTTGTTTAATTTACACACCATGTTTTCATTTCCTTCTTGTATGTAACCTTCTGGTTGTGACATATAGATGTCTTCTTTCATTTTTCCATTAAGAAGTGCAGTGGAGACATCCATCTAGTGCAGCTCGAGATCTTATTGATTGACAATTGCCAGAAGTGTTTGTATAGACGTATATCTCACGACTGGTGAGAAAGTTTCTTCGAAATCCATCCCAGCTTTCTGTGTAAAACCTTTAGCCACTAAACGTGCTTTATACCGCTCTGTGGATCCTTCTGCATTACATTTCACTTTGAAAACCTACTTTGAATCAACAACGTTTTGTCCTTTCGGTGGTTCTACAAGTTCCCATGTGTTGTAATCAACAAAAGATTTGTACTCTATATCTAATGCCTCTTTCCACTTTGATTTATCAGGTGACTCTAGTGCCTCTTTTACTGTTCTAGGCTCTCCCATCACATCATCTATACAGCTATACACTGCTTAATCAACTTCCCACCAATTTCCTGTAATGAAATCATTTCTTTCCGGTGCCTTTTTATTCCTTGTTGAACGTCGAGGTATTTCTGTTTGCCCCTCATTATTGTCATCATTGTCTCTTGCAATGTCATCTTGATTGACAACTGCTTCTTGATCATCAGTTTCATTTTAAATAGTAATAGAAGGCAAAATAATGTCAGATTGCAAATTTCCTTTGAGAGATTGTGAAAAACTGATATGTCCATCAAAGTCCTCTTCAAAAAAATAACATCTCTTATATGTGTATACGTTTGGCTTTTGGATCCCATAAATGATACCCTTTACTATTTATAGAATATCCAATGAAAATGCACTTCACTGATTTAACATCCCACTTTCTTCTTTACTCTTTTGAAATATGCATATCAGCTGTACATCCAAAGACTTTGAAGTTATAAACATTCCGCTTCTTTCCATAAAAACATTCATGTAGAGTCATATGTTGAGCAGCTGTTATTGGACTTCTGTTTCTATCGATTGCAGCTGTTAAAACTGCTTCTGCCCAATACACGTCAGACAATCCAGCACCATGAATCACTGATCTTGCCATTTCTTGTATGGTTCTATTCATACGCTCAGATACCATTTTGTTCTGGTGTTCTTGGCACAGAAAATTGTCTCTGGATGCCTTTGCTCTTTAGGTATTCATCGAAAACTCTTTAAGAATACTCTCCTGCATTATCACACCTCAAGCTTTCTATTCTTTAGCCTGTCGCATTGGTGGCCATTGCCTCAAATTCCTTAACTTTATTGAGGAATTTACTTTTATTTCTCATGAAATAAACTGTTGCGAATCTGGACCAGTCATCTATAAATGTGACAAAACATGCATTTCCATCCAGACTCTTGTTCTTCATAGGTCCACAAACATCAGAGTGGGTTATTTCTAGCAGCTCTGTTGCTCTTGTTGCTTCTTCTTTTAGAAAGGAATTTCGATTTTGCTTTCCCATTAAACAAGCATTACAAGGTGCTTTACTTCCTTCATCTTTCTTGAAAGTCATTCCTTTTACTAATTCGTTATTCTGAAGACTTCTTAAGCTGTTATGATTCAAATGGCCATATCTTTTATGCCTAATGTCCTCTGTCTATTGATCTGCAATCTTGGCTTCATGTGTATGTTGTACTTTAGCATCAAGATTGAATAATTTTCCTTGCCATTTTCCAGAACCAATTTCAATTCCAGAAGAATTCAAAATTGAGCAGTTTCCCTTTTCAAATGATACAGTGTTACCTCTTTTTGTAACAGCACTTACAGATTATAAATTCTTTCTCAAGGCAGGCACATACAATACATCAACTAATTCAGCTGGTTTGTGCACACCATTAGCTTTTACTTCAATCCATATGTTTCCTTTTCCATAAGCTTTAATTTCATAATTATTTCCCATTCTAACTACTTCTGGTGAAGCAAATTCTTGGTAATGTACCATTGCGTCTTTGCTGCTAGTCATGTGCTGCAAAGCACCAGAAACTGTTTACCACTGAGAAGCACTACCAGCATTCGATGACATTAGAAACAACACGTATCCCTTTTCATCATCACCTGCTGTGCATGCTGATGTGCTTGCCTGTTCTCTTTGCCCTTGGAATTTATTATTTGTCTTTGGTTTACGACAGTCTTTCGCAAAATGCCCTTGCAAACCACAATTATAACCTTTGCCCTTTTTCTTTGTACCAGTCTTACCCACATAGCTTTTACTTTCAGCGTGCTCCTTTGTTTTACCTTTAAATGACACCATGGCTTTCTCTGTTGTATCACTTACACCAGTATCGCCCTTCCGCTTTTGTTCCTCGTGCAATAACCTTGCGACTAAAAAATCTATTGTAAGGTCTTCCGCTCTGGATCCTAAAGCAATAATCAGATTACTATAGGAATCTGGGAGACTACACAACAATGTATCAACTTGGTCATCTTCTGTGACTGCTGCTCCCACTGATTCTAACTGCCCTGCAAGCGATTTCATCCTATTTATATGCTCAAGCATTCCATCGCTCTGTGCCATAGTTGCAGTAAAATATTTCTTTCGTAGGAAAAGCTTACTCGCTAAAGACTTAACTTGGTAGTGATTTTCAAACTTATCCCAAGCTTCTTTGGCTGTTTTTGAAGAGTGAACGAGCTATAATTGTTCGTCCCTGAGGGATAAACAAATTGTGGCAAACGCTTCCTAGCACGTTTACGAAACTTCTGTATTGTGGCCAGCACATTCCCTTCGCCTGTAGGTTCTACTTCCTCACCACTTGCAATTCCATAAAAATCTCGTTCTTCCAACACCATCTGCATTTTAAATTTCCAGAGATGAAAATTCTCTCCCATAAAGTTATCGATGCGTAATGATGCTACATCCTCAGCCGCTATAGCCATTGCGAAGTCAGTAGCCTGTTGCACGAACTTACTTTATATTCTCCTTTCCTGGGCCCATAACCTGTTAAAATCATTTATTCTGATAAGCGCAAGAAGAATATATAACACATATTGATATAGCATATATAATGAACATAACATGACTTCGCATATAACTCAACTTTTAACCTTTTTTTAAAGTCTAACGCAGTGATTTTCAAGTGCCGTGAGAGGTAATCAGGTATGTCGTGAGAGATAATCAAGTGTGCCGTAAGAGGTAATCAAGTGTGCCGTGAGAGGTAATCAAGTGTGCCGTGAGAAACTATCCAATACTACTTTTTCAAAATTAACATTTACTAATCATTTTATGCAAATATTATGTCAATGCTGAGTAATCACGCCCATTTACACTGAGACGGAGAGGGTGACATTGCCCCCCCCCCAATAAGCCATCTATGTTGTATAAAGAATTGCTCAAAATTCTAATTATCATGACGCGGATTCCTCTTTCGGTCCTCCTCCGCATTTACCTAATAACTATTACCGGTGTGTTGTGCAATCTCCATGGAGTATAATTTCAGGATCAAATTTACAACAAATCATTCGACTTTAACGAACCAGCAGCCATGAACGAAGACAAGGCAGTTAGCTCATCAAGACCACTAGAAGATCCAGGCAGAGAAGATGTTGAAGGCCAAGAGAATGTCCAAGTCAAGCCTGGTGTATTTGATACAAGGGAAAAGAAGCTCACTTTGTTCTGTATATCATTATATTGGTTCATCATTTGTTGTGCTTACGCCATGATCGCTCCATTTTTCCCTGGAGAGGTAAGTTCTTTGGAAGATTTTAGAAAATTCTTATGTACTTGCCTACAAAGTTGCAGAAATAAGAACTCTTCTAATCATGGATGAGGCCGCTAGGAAGGATCATAAAATACTATGTTTCTGCTGAGAGCTCTCGTATAGGTATGCCAAATTCTGCAATGTTTCTCGGTCGACTCTAAGGCACTGTCTTTTGATAGAGGCACCCAAAATCAGTTTTAATTGCAGCAAACATATCTATCATAGTCTCAACTTTACTGTTACTTATCTAAAAAGACTAATGGTGATGTGCCGAAACACCATCTGTTGGGTGGGGGGGGGGGCGTTTTGAACACTTGATCAACTATTGTTACTTTTAAAAAAAGTCACAGTAGGTACTGTTGCCAACTCTCTTGCAGCATGGCTGCCTTTTGACCAACTTGCTTGCAAATTTGACTCTATTGGAGGATGTGACGCCCCCACGACCTCCAGTCGGCACATTCCTGCATATGGTTTTAGATAGGGTGCGACCATAGAGTATCTGCAATATGAGAGTAGATAGTTGTCCACATGTATATCAAATATGTTATGGACCATCCTAAATACCTGCTTGATTTTTGTGGCTTGATAGGAACACCAGGATACTTTCCATGGACCCATAAAGCAGAGTTTTCAGGATGTGTTACCATCATAGACTGATTTTTATTCATGGACACTTTTTTACTAGTTCTGAGTGCAAATTATCAAAACATTTTTTCAATGACTTTTTGACTTTTTTAAAGACTTTTCAATGGCCCTACAACATGGACTTGTGTTTTTGCTTCCTCAAATATGTTTTAGCAGAAATGTTCATTTATAGAATTGGCAATGTGCCTTAGATGATTTTCTTTTGTCAGTAGCAGCCAGGGGCGTGCTGAGCAAAGGGTGGGGGAGTGTTACATCCCCACTTTTTGCTGAAGCTGCCTGTAGTTCTTCAATTTGTTGGTGAACTGGCATTTGGATCATTGCATGTCCATAATACTGGGAAATTTAATAGCCTGTCATAGTTTTCCTTTCCTAAACCTCTACTCAAAAGTACTATGGCACATCACTCATAGCAAAAGTGAATATCAGCTATGCTTAGCACTTGACTAAAGACATACTTCATTTATTGGACCTGAAGAAGGCCAAGGGATGGGTGATAAAGTTAGGTTGTCTGCCAACCAGGGCTATATGAGCCTGTGTTAGGTAGGGCCTGTATGGTGTCACATAGTGTGTAGCTTTTGTATACTCAAGCAAAACACTGAACAAAAAATTTGAGGTCAATAGCCCATAGCCCCCCGACCCACATCTGGTACACTTGATTTTTCCTTTCAAACTCTAAACTGATTTTCATTTTGCATTATTTCAGGCAAGTAAAAAGGGAACCAACACAACTATTGTTGGATTAATATTTGCTGTCTTTCCACTTGTTGTGATTCTGACGTCACCAGTTGTTGGCATTGTGGTATGAAATGCAATTTTGTTTCTTTTTATTGGATTTTTATATTTTGCAAGCCTTATGCATTGAAACTTTGCTGCTGCAAAGGCTTGCCAGTCTGAAAAACATGGGAAGAGATGGGTAATAAAATTAGGGTATCTGCCAAATTAGGGAATTCAGGGAAATGGGTTGTGCTAGAAAATATTAAAGAAAATTCAGGGAATTTGGCTAACACTAGAGAAAATCAAGGAAACAGCATGAAAATTCTTTGTCTCCATTTCTTTTCTCAATCAGTTTCCTGATGTGCTAAAAAATCTCACAAAAAAAACATTATTCCCAGAATGAAATTGCTTGTTTTCATTTTCCATGATGGAAAAAAGGCACACTTCTCTGAAATAGGCATAAGTTTGCTTCAACAGCCTTGTATTGTGATAGCATAGTGTAGTATCTGCTCAATACCTTTATTAAATCAGGGTAATGAGGGTAGAAACAAGTGAGGCACCAGTAATTTTCTAACAGGGGGCTGAGTATTCAGACATGTAGCCAAAAATATGGTTAATATGATACTGCAAATCTCTGAAAAAAATAGTTTTTCACCTTCTGATGGGGACCTAGCATGCCCTGATAGGCTGAGGGAACTGTGGGCCCCTAGCCCCACTGGTGTCATCCCTTGGTAGAAATCAGGCTAAAATAAGTGAAATATCAAGAAAAATGACTTTGTATCCTCCATTTTTTTTTGATATCCTAAAGCCTTTTCATTTTCTCAGTTGATACTTTATGGGTAGAAATTTCTGCAAGCAGAACGTTTTGCAAGAAAAAAAATCCACAAAATTCAGGAATAGGTTTTCACAAATTCTGATTTCTTTTCCAAATTTTGTAGTATAGAATTTTGCTACCAAGAGAAAATGTTCATTTTTGCATTGAAAACTTTTGCAACTGAAGAAAAGTGTGGGAAAATACATCAGTTTATATACATTTTCAGTACTGTCAGTGTCAAAATACACCAAGATATCTGTATTTTCACAGATTTTTTAGTAATAGTTGTAGCTACTTGAGTAGGAGTTGCAAGAGCCTCCAGACCTTGTCCTCTAGGGGGTCACATGATTTGCCATAGGAAAGTAGGCATTGCAAATCTAAAAGTTGCTGCGAGATGCAACAGGCAATGGCTGATATCAAAAACACTGTATGTGAGAATAATTTCCAATTTGCTTTAATTGTTGCTGGGAATAGAAAATTGTTGGTAGAGATTAAACCATAGTGACATTCCAGAAGATTATTATTGAATTCACTAAACAAAACAAATGCTACAGGATTAACATCATGTTGAGCTCTATTAGTGCTTTGTCATAAAGGATTAAGTTACTTCATAACATTTATAGACAGGAACAAAAGTATTTCAAGGAATAATCTTTTGTGAGTAGCATGCTTTCTGTAATTTTCTGACAAAAACTTCCATGAGGTTTGAATTTGGAGTTTCCAATTGCATAGCTTTCTCAAAGAAGTAGAAGTTGCTAAAATTATAAAAGTTTCTGTGTACAAAAGTTTTTACCCATGAGAGGTTTTGCTGGTGAAAATTTCTGCCCTTTATGTATTCCATCTTTGGATATAGCACATACCCTAGCAGTACCCCGTAAGTCACCTTTTTACACAGTAGAGTTGTAGAATGAGGTATAGCATATGCAAGCAGTTCAAGTCTCCTTAAGGTGGCATACAGTGGTAGTGCCAGGGGGACTGGGGGGACTATGTCATAAGTCTAGGGCATGGCACCCAAAATACCCCCAGTCTGTGATGACTGGTGTCACCCTTGATTGCATAGTGTCCTTGTATGGTGTAATCTAAAAGCTGCTTTCATACATTGATAATTAAAATATCTATTTCCTGAACCTTAAAAGTTCTGTAGCATAACCTTGAAATCTTTTTTTCAGATTCCCATCATTGGGCCAAAATCTACATTAATCCTTGGCTTGATTTTAGAGGCTGGGGCTCAAATCATTTTTGGGTCAGTAAACATTATAAAATGCTAGAAAAGACCTTTCTATTTTCATTTGATGCAATTAAGCAGATTATTTGCACCCTTCTAAGTTCAGAAATTAGAGGTAACTCAGTAGTTATTTCCACTGTTTTCACTCATTCAATCTAGCATTTATGACAAGAGATTCAAGGAAGGTAAGAATCTAACTAAAGAAAGGAATAGGGGCTATCAGCTATTTCTCACATTTGCATTCAATAATAACTATTTGTAGTTTATAGCTCTGTTTAATATTAGGCAACTTTGGTATGATCCAATTTTATGTGTAGTAAGATTCATCTTTGTTCTATATTTATAGGTATGTGTGTGTAAATATATATATATATATATAAATATATATATATATATATATTTATATTTATTTATTTATTTGTTTATTTGAAGCAGCAGAAATGGT
>WIPJ01002967.1:0-10542 GCA_018155075.1 Cassiopea andromeda | reverse complement strand
ATATATATATATATATATATATATATGATATGATGTGATATGATAATCTTTCCTAGGGAATAATGGAAACATTTGGTGGCTTTGGCATGATGGCTGGACCTCCAATTGGTGGATTCTTATATTCAGTAAGGCTTACTTATTTAATGTAATTCTTACACCTTGGTGTGCATTGTCATACAGTATCCACTTGGAGGCTGTTTCTGTTACTTGTTTATAATGCCTTACCCTGTATGTAAAGGTGGGGGTAGGCTACTGTGTGCTTTTGTGTCCATGAAATGTTCTGATTGGTAAGAGTGCTTGTGCTGGGTGGTAAGCAGATGGGTTTGTCCAGCTAGCTTGTTTCTTAGTTGCTTTTTGTACCCCAGTATTTCCACCAGGCCCCCCATTCCTGCTGGGTAGACAGTAGGGGTGCAATATTCCACATCTAAAATCTTGTTCTTCCATTATACTTCTACACAGCAGAATCAGTACCCATGCTCTTTAATAAACCCCCTTTAGGTAACATTCAACAACTATACCCTCCCTCCCATGTACAGGGAAATGCTTTTTTTCATAAGAATCTTGTCTATAAGAAGCTTGAAGCTGAATTTGGTAAAAATTTGACAAACATTTATGAAACACAGTAAGCTGAGGTTCAAATGCGATCTTGAAAAGTGCTTTCACAAGAAAATTTTTGATCAAATTGCAAAGAAAATAGAAACTACAGCCACTATATGCTTCACGACACACGAAAGTTTTATTTCTAGTATCAAAATTGCCTAATCTAGGCTGCGGTTATTGTTGTGAGTTGTAAAATTTAAGAAATGATGAAGAAAAATCAGAGGCTGGATTTGGCAAAATATTAAGAAACATCCATGCTGATGGCAGAAAGTTGTGCCTTATATGCCCTGTTTATACTACCCAAACTAACCCCAGGCGAACCTGGGTTAGTTTAACCTGGGTTAGATTTTTTGTAGTGTAAACGCAACTAACCTGTGTTCGACCCACTTTAAACTGACCCTTCACCAGAGGTGGTTTCGTCCCGGATTAGTTGTTTTAAACATAGTAGAAACGCAAATCAGGCTCGAACCCGGAGCAATTTTATTATTCGCACATGTGTGTTTCTAAGTTGTAGCAAAGCGCGCCACTTTGGTTCAACAGCCTTTTCACTGATTGTGCTTGTAGACTACCAACTCAATTGGAAATCGAAAACATTTTGCTAAAATGAGTACGGAAGCTGTTGAAATAAGGTCAATTTGGGCTGATGAGGCAGTTCTGCTCCTGATAAGCATTTAGGCTGACGAAAAGATTCTTCAGCTGTTGGCTATTTGCTCAGAAAAGGCAGATCTACGAGAAGATGACCAAACTATGGATACATTCCTTTATTTTCTCTAGCTGGAAAGTAGGAGATGTTGACAGTTTGTTTGGAAGGAAGTGAAAAATGTATAAGTTGTGTCGCACTGTAAACGGAACAGGTTCGCCCCGGGTTAAACTAATCCGGGTTCGCTTCGGGTTAGTTTGTATCAGTATGCAAAGAAGGCTTGAACTAGGAAGCAAGGATTTTCTGTTTTGGATAACCTTTTCAGTTTCACACAGCTACTGTACAGTTTCAAAAGCTCTTTTTTCTTACAGTCCAATTCCCTTGAATAAACCTCGATTAAAACATTTATTTCTGCAAAAAAACTTCCGTTGGTACTTAGCTTATCGAATCAAGGAAGACAATAGATAGATTTTCAGTCCAAAACCGCAGTGTTTGATGAATTGAATCCTAGAATCAGCCCATGCTTGAAAACATGTGAATTATCATGTGCTCACGTGCCAACCTCCTTGTCCAACTTGCATCCACACGTACCAAATACTTCTTTGTCGCAACTGCAACAACAGATGGACAGGTATTGCGTTTATCATGCTCTTGTACCATTTTTGTGCAGGACATGAACTCTGAAACAGATTGGTACTTTTACGCTTGTTTGTGTATGCCAATCGTTTGATCTCCATGCTAATTTCTTAGCGGAATGTGTATCAGAATATCAATTACTTCCTTTCAGACCTCGAAACTACCCGACAAAAGCATGTGATGTATTTTAATCATTACAACATCTTTTGCGTGTACGTGCGATCGCAGGTATTTTCTCGCATGACTTGCAACAATAGCTCAAACTCTGCTCTTTTTAGGTCTTTATCTTTCTAATTATTAGCTAAATCACTCATTTTTAATTCTACAACTCCTTGTTTCTTTAGATTGGTGGCTTCAAACTTCCTTTCCTAGCAGTCGGCTCGCTAGCTTTAGTGGCTATGTTGCCATTGTACTTCATACTTCCGAATGACACAAGCGGTAGGTTGAAATTTCTATGGTTTTATTCTACTTAAAAGTACGTGACTCGGTATGATTAGATAAATAATCCAAGTCAACCCATCATAAGCAAAGTGTACTTTACTTATGATGGGTTGACTTGGATGGTTTATCTATCTTTATGTATTGTACATTAACCTAGGATAAAATTATGAAGAATCCTTCATAAGATATAATCAATTGTTTTATCCATTCAATTGTAATATGAGTTTTTTAAATCTTCAATCTGTTGATTTGTTGTTGTTTGTGTATGTTCATTTGATAGCACAGTATATTTGATAGTGATAGCAATCTGCCACTGCCTTTCTCATTAGAATTTGGTCTGATGACATTTTTCTCTATGTAAGAAAACGTTGGCCAATTTTGATCGTGGCTCCGGGTCTCAAACGCACAGCTCCTTCACAGCGTATTCAAATCGTAACCTCCATAGAAGTGTTAAGATGAAATGTTGGATCATTTAAACATCTCTCCCAATATTTGACAATTTGTTGGCTGAAATTTTGGGTGAAATGCTGGTTCGTTTAAACAGGACTTTACTGGAAAAATCACAGATAGAGCCTGGAATATTCTGTATGATTCTCTAGTCATACCTTGCTTTAATGAGCACCGTTTCTGACTTCCCAACCGGCAGCGTCCTGGGAAATCATTTTCTCGAGGGCACTTTAATGATTGAGAAAATAGCACTTCTTTAATATCTAGTCAGATCTAGCACCTCGTAATACTTTAATAGCCTCCTTACGTTGCTCTGGCACCCATTAAAGGATTTTATATCACATGGTCTGCCTTCCAACATGCCACTGTTCAAAGAGACATTTCATTCATTTCATTTTCTGCTTAAAAATATACAGGATACAAGTTTCAGCTAAAGGAAAAATCTGTTTTACAAACTGCCCTGCAAAAAGAAGATGAAAAATTTAACAAAGTAACTAATTAATTTGAATGCCTATGTGCAGTCTTGCATATAAAGAGTATCAACAAAAAAACAGTATTAGAAAAGTCACAAGAAATAGATAAGACTAATTGTTAAAATCAAAATTGGATATTGATTTGATGAAAGAGGACAAAGAATAGGCCGCGTGTAGATCTCATTTTTGGGACATTGAGGTTCATCTTTGATTGAGTAAATTTTCGTAAATAGTCTGTTGGTACTACAGAACTTTTCCACAGCGCTAAAAAGCGGCAACATTCCTTTTTCATATTAAAAGCTTTTTTCGTCCGACACTCGTACTTACATGCGTTTCTTACTCTGACTAGTGTCGGACGAAATAAGCTTTTTAGTATGTCGAAAGAATGTTGCCGCTTTTTCGTGTTATGGTAAAATTCAATAAATTTTGTTTGTGATTATTGCATATGTAAGTCACCAACCTACTTCGTGTATCTATCAATAGTGCCTTCAAGTCTTTGAAATTAGTTTTCTTCAACGCTAGAAAATCTATCTAATAAAAGTGGCGGCAAAGTTTTATTTCAAGCAGTGACAACACCCTCAATTGCAGTTATTGGTAAGATATTCCTCTAGCAGCTTTTAGTGGTATTTTTAGCGCCAATTCTGCGGTAAGTATTGTAGTTTATAGAACTAGTATTGATTATTTCTATACTGCACTCACCATTCACAGCCAATGCAAGCCTGATTTTTAGTAAACCACCAACTTTGGAATCTTATATTTTACTTTGAGTCATTTAGCGCCCAGTGCATTGCTACGGCTTTTGGAAAAGCTTGATATCATTCGTTTTCAGCAACCCAATGATCCTTGCAATGAAATTGGCGTGGCCACAAAGGCGTGTTTCTTAATGCGTGTAGCCGTTTATAGGCCTCCCGCCTGACACTGCCTTTCTGGTCAGGGTAAAATCAGGGAATTTTGCTCATTTCATATTTCATATATCCATATTTATACTTGGTATTTACAATAGTAACTTAATACTAATTTAAACCAAATATCTGCAATACAAAAAAGACAGATAACTATATACAAAGTATCATATACAAAATAACAATTTAGCGGCAGAGCTTGCAGGCGCATTCTTTTCCAGACCAATTTTTTATTCTATTTTGAATACTAGAAGAGTTGGTTCATTTTTGATACTGTCATCTAGGGTATTCCAGAGGAAACTCCCCCTAACAGACAGTGATTCCAGCCCAAAGCTTGTACTTCTCATTATAGGTAATTTGCAAAGGTGCATAAAGGCTCTTTAATTTCAAGAAGCAGTCTTTGAACATTTATTAATGGTTATTATGAAAGTAAACATATTTTTGAGAGCTCTTTTAATATATGTCAGGTACATTTGCTTATAGCATAGCGTTCCCAGGCATATAAATATTTCATCTAGGCCTGTGTCTGTCCATGAAGGTCTTAATAACCTTCTGTAACACCATCTCTCATGTGAACCCATCCTTTTTCCGTCTGTTTCTGTGAATAAGGTTCTTTTATAGATTTGAAAATCTCGAGATGCTACATCTTACATCATTTAAGAATAGAAGTCCTATTATTTTGGAAGTGACCATGAAGACTTTATTTTCAATTTATCCAGTTTGTTTTTATATTGAAGATCAGCTATTCTGAAAACCTTCCCTTTTTTAAATATTTCTTATGAAATTTACGGTGAGCAGATGAAATTAAATTGAAAATGGACATTGACGCCATTTTTGGTGCCACTTATAGTAGAACCTATGATTTTTTGTGTGTGTTCATAGTATTTTTGACCGGTTCTTCTCTGTTAAAAATAATCTATGTATTTTAATCAAAACATAGAGTGACTAACTGCAGTTTCTCAAAGAGCGACAAAATGAAGTGGTTATTTCAAGCTCTTGCATGAAATCGAAACGGACATCAAGCGCATCTGTCAATGAATAATATTATTTTTTCTTACAACTACACCTTACCCTATATTAATTGCTATTTCTTGGAATGCAAAATTTTGTGAGGTCATAAATTTCGGTGCTGTATATCGAAGTAGTTTAGTAGCCCGTTCTACAAGAATCTCTCATTTTGGTTGAAGCATTGTAAATTCAATTTATTTTTGCAGCCATTACAATAGCAGTTGGTGGGATGACATTGAGCTTCCTGGACCCAACTTTACAACACCATCTTCAGAAGCCAGTATGTGTTGTTTTTCATGTGGTATATAATCTTATTCTTCCCTCAACTTTTCCTACTTTGAGTAGGGCTTCCCTTTTCGCCATCATCATCCAGCACTTTGTCTACCGCAGAGATCTCAAACTCAATTCACCTGGGACCTGCTGGAAATAAAGGGATTGGGCTGAGCCGCAAAAGAACTGGCTTAGTGACTCTTAAGAGTTCCATTCTCTCTTTGGACTACACTTTTATTGTACTTTCTATCAAGATTAGGGCTACATAGTATTGCCTTATAAGCCGCAGTTGGCCCACGGGCCATAAGTTTGAGACCCTTGGTCTAACGTGACATTCATTGCCAGTCTTTTCTTTACTAGTCCCCTCTTACAATTGATGTAGTATATTTTGAAAGGGGATACCCAGGATCCTTGTTTGACAGTTGATCCTCTACTGATCCCAAGCAGAAAATCTTTGACATATGAAGGGAGCTATAGCCCCCAGCTCCCAGCAGGGTTCGTACGGCTATTGGAAAGTTTTTGGAAAGTTATGGACATTGATGACACCATTTTCCAGGAGCTGGAAAGTTTTGGAAAAGAGAAGTGTTTCAAAATAGCTATGGAAAAGTTTTGGATTTTCTTTGGGAACATTCTAAAATATCCTAAAATTGCTATAATTTAGTGTCTTATTAAACAACGCAAACGTTGTACTTGTTCATTATGCTATTTATCATATAAAATATAATCCACAAACGAGTCATAAAGTAAAGCATTGAAAATACAGCTTTTCTATTAGTATGGGGTCTCAAAATGCGAATGAAAATCTGTTTCATGGTTTTGGAAATTTGGTAATTTGGCTTTGGATAATCTTTGGAACACATTTACCCTCCGTCCCATAAGAGTGTCCCCCCTAACTCCAGAGTTTTAAAAACATTACCACCCATTTCCATTTATTAAAACCCCCTTAAATAGAAAAAGCTTTCTTCCATCCACCCCCATTTTTAGACACCCACCAAAAAATAAAATAAATAAATACAATGAAAATAAAAGTACTGTATATTTTTCTGTAACAAAAAAAGTTTTTTTGTCAGAAATAGAACAAAATAATAATCCTTGAATAGGGAACAAAAAACATAACACAATACGAACAGTTCAAAAAAGGCAATAACAAAACTATTCATTAAAAGATTCACTATTCGTCGTTTAACAACAAAGCTTAAAAAAATTAAAGTTACCCCCAATTATTGACTACCCCCCTATTTAGGCACTGCATGACAAAATCCATCCATTTCAATTTATTAACACCCTCCCCATTGATTTCTTCTGGGAAAATTTCCAACCTCCTCTTTTTAATAAGCCCCCCTACTACTAGGGGACGGAGGGTAGCGTAGTTTGTACCAACCCTGTCCCAGGCTCTTGGATCCATATTCCTTGATTTAGTGCATCCACGTTCTACATTTCCTTTTGTTTGCTTCCTATTTGTCTAATATGGTCATTTTATTCCCATTGTGACTTAATGCATTGCTGTCCAAGTACTATTATTCTGGCCAGAAATCTAGTAAAATGCACTATTTGATTTCAACTTGACAACTTTACCGAGGTGGAGGTCAGAAACATGAAATGAGGGGAACATGCTGGACCCTCTGATGTTTGTCATTGTATAATCTCATTACACGTTTCTTTTTTTATAGGAAAAGCATTATTTTGCCTGAGCCTCAATTTTCTTAACTTTTCCCGAAATTGAGCCTGAGATTTTCTTAAGTTTTTCTTAACTTTTACTGAAATATACTGGCTAGAGTGGTTTACACTTTCGTTAACAATATTGTTTACTTGAATTTGATATCCATCTTTAACATTTTGAATGCAATAACGACGAAATACCGATTTTTGGCCTATAAAGACACTTTATTTTGGAAATTCAGCCTCGTGATTTTCTTACGATTTTCTTAAGATTTTAACGATTTGAGCCTCATTTTCTTATAAACTTTTTTCTTATAACAAAACTTGTATGTTGCTTCTTGGATAATAGTGTTTATTGCAATGAAGACTTCTAATTACTGCAATGCCATTGCTTCACCCTAGTTCCATCTAAGCCCAACCAAAGTTGGTCTGATGTTTCTCATTGGTCCTGGTGTGTACACAATTGTTGCTCCACTGTGCGGAATGATTGCTGACAAATCGGTACGTCAATTGGTTCTCTACCGAAATATTTTCATTGAATCTTTTAATAATTGTCTCATGATTATTCATGTACCAGAGCTTTTAACGGAAGGTGGGTACCGGTGATTTATAACCGGCTACTTCTGCCTAAACTGCCGTTACTTTGCCTTGGAATGACGTATAGAAAGTGTACACAATGAGTGGCCCTCCATGGGACACAGCTGCCTGCTATTCATGATCAGCCACTTACTCTAAGTATCATTGAACGCTCTGCTGTACCTCGCTTTGCTATTTGCGCTAACATTCAAACATACTTACATCATGAATAGATGTTACAGCAAGGCTATATGAGGTTATTTTAGTTCAGCGTGACTTCGTTTCCAAACACATAGCAAGATTTCTCCTCTTCAGTTTGGTAGCTGTTGACAACCTAAATCTCTTTTCTTATCGTTACCATTATTTATCGTGTAGATATTCTGCTTATTCCAGCCTTTTTTTTGAATGTTGCACCATTCCATGCATATCAATTTGCAGTTTTCTAAGTTATGCAACCAGCGGCGTGCTGAAAAACTTTGGAGTCATGTGGGGGTGAGTAGCAGGAGAGGTTTACCAACAGACTACAAGATCTCTCTCAGATTTACTGACATGCGATGGTCTCAACGCCAGCTTTTACCGACCAGCCTAAGAATTACCGAGAAGCCACATTATTATTCACAGCTTCGCCAAAAAGTGGGGAGTGTGGCTTCTATTGTAACTTGTAGCGCTTTATAGAATTTCAAATTTCCATGCAATCACAAGCTGTGCAATTTCCCTTATTTCAAATGTTGCCACTCAAAGGCATTGGTCCCAGGTGGGTAATGTGTGCGCAGCGGACTTCGCAGGGAGCTTCTTCGCCTGAATGGAAGAAAAACAGGATGGAAAAGAAAGAGGGTGAATGGGGGGAAAAGAAGAAGGAAAAAAGTGAGAGTGGAGAATTTAAGAAAGCATAAGAGGGAGAAAGAAAGGGAAGGGGAAGACGATGAAGAGTGGAAGAAGTGCAGGAACGTGAGGAAGACCAACATACGCAAACAGATTGTTAACGCAGTGGAAGGAATAACTTTATTTTTGAAGTTTCTTCGCATGAAGCTAAACTTTTCCCCCACCCCTTTGCCAGTGAATATTTCTGTTTCAGTTCTATTTTCTATGGTAATTCATGGCTCCATGTGTCTGACTTGCTTGCGATGTATTGTATGACTGTTTTCACATGCTTTTCACATTTTGTGTATTTTTACAAAGTTTTCTTTTCCCAATGTAATTTTTCACATTTTTTTCATTAGGACTCAAGAATAATGATAGTTATCGGTGCCTTTATCGTCGGTATTTCATACGTTCTCCTTGGACCTACACCGTGTTTACCTTCGACCGTTTTCCCAAGGTAAGAAACTGCTCTCAGAGCTCATGCAAAAACGAATTTCTTCTTTGTAGAATCTTTAGCTGAGTAAGGATATTTTGTTAGCGCCTTAGCTATGAGTAATGAATTAAATTTTTGCCAGTTCTTGACATTTTACTCCGTGAAAGGAAATTTCTCTTTCCTCTGATTGATGAGCTTTCTTTCCCATTCCTGTAGCTCTTTATGGTTGAATGGTATTGCGTTAGCTATTTTGGGAATAGGTGTTGGGCCACTCTGTGTTCCTGCACTGGCTGATATGAACCTCTCTGCAAAGTAAGTGTTTTCTATATGATACCGAACCAGCCCTATTATTCCATACAATGCCTCCAGCTCTCATTGCCTATAGCCCCACTCTGATAAGGCCGTATTTTTCACCCTCACCCCATCTGTATATATCACCCTTCCCCTATTTATGTATAGGGGCCATTCAAAAAGTATATGCCCTGGATTTCATCGATTCTAGCTCCCCCTTCCCCCCTTGTACGCAATTGTACTTTTTAAGGTACCCCCTCTGAGCGTACGTGCTTTCAAGTCATCACACCCACCCTCACCTAAGCATTTGCTACTATTGTTTATCTCAGTAATTTCAAAGTTTGCAGAATTTGATGCATACCATAGAACTCTAAAAATTATCAAATGTTTGTACAAGAATCAATGAGAATGCGATCTTGCGTTTATAATCTTTAAATAAAAGTTCTTTTTTGTTTGGGATGTTTCTTAACAATTTACCGCTTGAAAAATTACATGAGTGTACGTACACTCTTCGAAGGACCTCCCACCCACTCCCCCCTTCCGAGCGTACGTACGTTATGTATGGCCCTGTAGCCGTATCTCTTTCCCTATACTTCACCTTTCCGCCCGATCTCTCTATATCGCGCTGTTTTCCATTATTTTCGTTTCCTATTCCTCTCGTAGAAGTTGCCCTAAGATCTCTTTCATTTCACTATTTTCTTCTCACATTGTTTGTCTTTTATACCTAGACGTTACGGACTTCCAGAAGGAATTTTGATTCAAAGTGCGCTGTCCTCCATTTTCAATTCTATGTTCAACGTCGGGTAGGGCATTTATTTGCCGTAACTTCAGTTTATTTCTTACTCCGATAAGACTGATTAACTTCTTCTGTATGTGTTGTTCTTCTAAGAGCGACCTTTATTCCAATGTATTTCAAATTGTCTGCTGAAACAACATCTGCATAGCTATTTACAATTTTCATTGCAGTGCAATCGCTGGACCTACTCTCGGTGGTATTCTTGTTCAACACTTGGGTTTCCCTTGGGCGTCAGGGGTAAGTTCTGATTTATGGTGACCTCTTTGTAACTTAAGTCTTTCCTATTGTACGTACTGAAGGACTGGTTATTAGTTCTTCCAGAGAATGAGGTGGAAGACATCTGGGAGAAGGACCTTAATTTCCCACCCTGTGGGATGGGGAATGAAAAATAGAGAATATTTTCCTCTGAAGTAGTATGAAGTCTCTTCTGAAGTATTGGAAGGGAACTAAAATTTTTACGTAGATGTGAGGGGGACGAAGGCTGGATCAATTAAATGAGAATGTTTTCC
>WIPJ01002945.1:179985-193291 GCA_018155075.1 Cassiopea andromeda | reverse complement strand
TATATATAGTAACTAGCCGTAGACTAAGTTTTTACAGCGAGGCTTACAGTTGTATGTTTAGATGGAATATAAAATTAAGTTCAATATACTTCACACAACACTGCCACTCTGGTGAAATGTGCAAAAAAGTATGTCCAAAAATATCTTCAATTTCACATAGAAATACTGGCAAACCCCATTGCAACTCGGAAAAACCTCTCTAAATGCTGCATCACACAATCATCGGCATGTTCTTTCTACCTTCAATCTGAGACGTTGCAGCATATTATTTGAATGCAATGCAATGATCTATTTTGTCGAAGATTATCAATGTAACTATCAGGTACACATACTTTGTATTTTATCGCCGTCATAAATCTTTGACAGACTAAAACTTGCTTGTCTTTTAAAGTTGAATCTTTTTTTTATTTCTTTCTATTTTGTGTATTTATTTTTTCGTGTTGAAACTTGTTGATCGATGAAAGAATTAGAAAATTTTGTTACTAATGTCAAACTAGCTAATGAACAGGCAGGATTGAAACTCAGCACTCAAAAGACAAAGGTTTTGAAAGTGATTGGTGGCCAAGAAAACATTAACATGAGAGACCTCAGTGTAAATGGTGATAGGGTCGAAACAGTTGATAATTTTATCTATGTGGGTGCAACTATCACAAATGACTTTGATGACAGCAAAGAGATAAGAAGAAGGTTATCAATTGCAAGAAATGCAGTCGTCAGCTTAAAAAATATTTGGAAAGATCGCTCCATTGCACTAAAAATAAGATTCAAAGTTCTTGGTACCTTAGTTTTCTCAGTACCAACTTATGGCTGCGAATGCTGTGTTATTAAAAACATGATGAAAAAAGATTGAACTCATTCGAGATATGGTGCTACAGACTAATCTTGAGCTGGAGAGAGAGATAGAAAGCAATAAAAGGGCTGTGAAAAAGACTGGCAAAGCAACTCTTACGAACAGCATAAATAAACGGAGACTTTCATTCATTGGTCATTCATGTAGCAAGAAGCCATGTACTTGGAAATGACATCCTGTCCGGCATGGCAAGTGGAACTCGATGGAGAGGACGAACACGAAGGAAACTGGAAAATGATATCAAGGATATTGTAGGAATGTCAATGGCTGGACTACTTCGGAATGCCCAGAACATGGATAGTTCGAGGAATGCCACTGAGGTTGCCACGGCGGGTCAACCATGATCCTTCCGTAATTGATGATGATGATGAAACTTATTGCAGAATTTCATAGTTAACTAATACTACTTATGTAACATAGTTGATTTTGACAGCCAATTCTTCGTTGCCTAATGTAGTGAAGTGTATAATTTTAAGTAATTGTTGATCTAAATTATACTGAAGTTTCAAAAAAACATATATTTTATGCTAGCTGCACTTCAACGGTATATCTTCCTTATTAATTTTGAAAAATTTATCATTATTTCAAGTTTACATGAAGCTCCTTCACTTTCCATTAATGTTCATACGCCAAATATCAGAGCACAAAAGCTTTTGCTAAGAAATTTTTGCTACTGGAATCGTAGAAAACTGAGAAAGTTTCCGTGCTGGGCCGCAGATATCTTTATCATATTAAAAACATTTATATGCTGACGAGTTTCAGAGCTGCCCCAGAAATTTGCAGAATATACCATAATGGGAAGATTTGATGATAATTTTCCCTCTAGGGAAAAGTCCTTTTTAGCATGCAAACTCGGGGGGAGGCAGATTACCCCTCTTCCTCAATATTGAGTTTTTTACTTTCAGAAATTTTCCCTTTTTACCAAGGGGCGTGGCCAGAATTAGAAAAGTGAGGGGGCATGCTTCGAATTGTTTTTGGTACACCCTATATAGAAAATCACCACGCCCTCTCAATTATTTTGGCCACACCCTCTTATAAAAATGTAAAAATGTAACAGTAATTGAGGAAGGACAGACAACTCACAGAGCTTGCTGATATCGATGTTCAATCATCTTCGAGAACTTCTCTCAAGAGTTGCTCCTACCGTCCCCTGCCACCAATTTTCTCATCAAGTTAAAAGACATCTCGAGCACCATCTTGACAAAAAGTGGGGGATTGCTCCCCTCAAACCCCTTGGCCATGCCACAGCAAGATACGGGAGATGGCGTTACTCTACGCTATCAACAGGTATTCATTGGTGACTGGTTTACTTTGAAAAAACTGAAATTGATAAATTTTCTAGATTTCCTGAATCGTTGTGATGGACGTGCCGAATAAAGGGGTGTGGGGGGGGGGGCGCCACACAACCAATTTTGCTGAAACCTTTGCTAATTGTATAGCTTGTCTGTAGACGATCATCGGTTGATGTTAATTCTGGGACATTTAATAGCCTGTTATTAAATTTCTGTTACTACACCCCTCTCCCACTCAAAGTCTTTTGGTACGTCACTGTTCGTCATACAGATATGTTCTTCATAATAAAACATATTTATTTCCTCCAAAAGCAAAACCATAAGTTTCAACATGGCGACGGAGTTATAGCCTCAGCACATCTCGACCATGGCATCCAAAATGCATGTAGTATAGATTTCCTTGGTCCTGATGCATGTCTGAATTTTCTAAGTAACATCTTTTGCCTCTTTCTTTGCAGCGTGGGTAGGTTCTATTCCAATGTGTATTCGGTGCATTTTGTCCTGTCTTGGAACCTGGATAACAGTAAAATATGGACTACGGAAAGCAACAGTCCCGGCTGGATTTCTTTTAGGAGGTTCTTTCTTAGCTACATCGTATGCAAAAAGTTTGGACCAGCTATTTGCAACCTTCAGCGTACCCTTTGGACTAGCAGGATGCGTCTTGGTAATGGCCTGTAATATAAGCTTGTTCACTTACTTTAACAAACGGCTACCAATAGCGTTTGGTGAGTATGCTTGCTGAAATATACATTCAATTTTTTATGCCAAGCGGCCTATAATTGGCACTCGCTTGTCATCTAGCGCGATTACTACAATATACGGCAACAACCTTATTGTCAGTTATGTAAGAGTCTCTCAACCATACAACGGATAAGGTTGTATAATGATCACACAAATAAGGTTCAGCTAGGGAAACACAGGGACTTAGTCTTACAGCATATCAAATGTCACTCTGTGTGGCATTTGTTGTTGGGACATCGTCACGCATTTCGCGTGACAAGCGTTGCAGGAATTGATTGGGAAGTAAGGGAACCATTCCCGGAGGCATTTGCGAAACACGATCGAAGTTTGATATGTCACATGACAGAGGTTCCTTACTCCCACCCCCTGCTGTGATACCACCCGGTTCTTCTTGGCGTTCTCTTTTATTGCTTATTTTAACGAACTTCTTTCTCACCAGCCTCTTGTACACAGTTAATAAAACGAGGATACATAGGTACTTTTACCCTTAGTGCTAATTAGGTCTTTTGAATTCGATTCATTTGTTATCAAAGCTCGCCATTTGCACGTAAAGTTTGATTTTACATTATGCTAAATCTGAAAGCTAGTACTGCAAGCAAGCTATGCACGCTGGAGCCGGAGATACTAGGGGGGGGGGAGCGTGTGGAAGGCTGTAGCCCCTCCACTTTTCTCTAGTGTATGATATCATATAATAGAAAGGTTGTATTTTGATATTCAAAAAGTGTTTTTTTTCAATCTAAATACGTGGTTCTAATGCATTTCAGGGTCTCAGCTCTTGACTGCTACTTCCACATCCCAGCCACCATCACTAAATACTATAACACTATAAGTGCTTGCAATTCCTCACCAGCCCATGCTTTAAAATGTGCCCTGGCGTCCCTGTTCATGGGAGAAGTCGCTAGTGGTAAAGATTTATAAATGCTTTGTGGACTTTACTTGATTTTGCCTTCCAATTTATACTAAATGCACAGGAGCGTGCTGGTATTACCTCACAGGGAAATTCCTATTAGACCCATCAAAACGTGCACTAAGACCTTTTTTGGACGCCAAGATCATACTACAGAATATTATATACATTTCATAAAACACCTTGAGTTATCCTGCACCTTTCCATATTCCAAGGCCAGTTCTGATACTAATAAATGTCTGTATCACCCTAGCAAGCAGATTAGGTGATAGCTATAGTTTTGAGAGTCTCATCAAAGCATAGGATCTTGAAACTACGTTTTCTTAGAGTATGTCGCCTATGTAGAATTCCCAGACATATAAAAAAAGTAAGATGTTTAAGTTTCAATTCATCTGACTGCTAAATGGTGAAGCACTCGCTGGCTAACAAGCATTTTTCTGCAAACAGTATTTGAGTTTCTTTTAAGGAGTTATAGTGCTCTAGAGGGAAAATCGAAATCAGCTCCCTCCATACTAGTAACTTCCTCCAAATGAATTGGAGAACGCAACACTTTAATCCCAGGATGCTATTCAACGCGCTAGTTTTTGACGATTGTTTGTGACACAAGACACATCTATGAATTGGCTTTGTGGAATGGCCACTGTGACGATTTTTCTTCTTTTTGTAATGTCTTGTTAGTACTTGTATTTGTAACTAGTTTTATCTGCCTTTACGTATGTTATTTTAATTGTATGCATTGGTTGCAGGGTCGCAATGCATTTCCATGCTCCATACACTATAGTTTTGACAGTTTGTTTGTTCGTAGTGTTTTGTAGATTTGTATTTAAATTTATGCATAAACAGAAACAATATCAAAAACCTTGGGCATAGCTATTTGTATTGCTTTGTTTTTACTGGCCTACCTGCGTCAAAATTATGCCTCTGAAAATCCAGAGAGGACAAGAGTGCTACTACAATACTTTCAGAATGAAAAGTCATCAATTGTAATAGGTCCTTACAATATCATTACTGCCGCATCAAACTTGATACATTTCCCAATTCAAGAGAGTCTTAGTTAGCTATTAGCAAAAGGTATTTCCATTCTCCAACCCCTCCAGCCCCCCTCCCTCCTTCTCTCTTAGTTTTCTCTTTCATTCAGGTGTCCTTACTGGTGGGGCAACTGTCTTCCAAGTTGGCATGACTTACGTATACATCTACCTTCTTGACAACTACGGAATGAGAACGACTCTTCAATTTGCTGGTGTAGTGAGCTTTACAATCTGTTTATCAGCCGCTGTGACTTATCTCCCTACCAATTACTCTACTGAAGATGTAGAATGTGAAGGAGACAAGAGGATACTTCAAAGATACATTTCTGTCCTTAAGAACAAGAAGTATCTCATATTTCTCTTGGTCATTATTGTTGATTGTTTTGCATATGCAGTTTCTGGTTTCCACCAGGTATGTAGTGATTGTAGTTATTGCCATTGGGGAGGAGGATGACACAGAGGTCCTAGTACCACAATCAAGATGTTTTGAGTCAACCTAATGCCATGTAGCACAGGGATAGATTCAAATGGAAAGCTTGAAGCTATTGAAGCATCATACTGTGAAATGGTGTTTATTCGGTGTCTGCAATATGTTTTTCTATACGAAAAGAAATATATTAGGGAAGTGACGTCCTCCCACGCCCCCTCAGCACATCCCTGATTGGATGACGCTTATCACTCCTTTTAGCACATCTGCTACAAGTCAAAACGTTAAATTAGTTGATCAAGGAGAAGGTTGTACACCTCTAAAATAGAGCTTTAAGCCTTGTTCAAGCATAAGCGAGGGACAGCTCCATATTCAAGTCTGAAATAGATTAGTATTTCTACATCACACCTGCATCACACCACTCTCCTACAGTTATCAAACGGCGCCCTCGCTCCAGAGTCTCACATTGAGCATTTTCTACAAAATTGCTTGTAGAGCTTTAATCATTGGGTTCAACTGTAAATCCAATGACCAAGCCTTCTCTCCTCTATTAGGTCCAATCCAGAATCCCTTTGCACTCCTAGGACCATTCCTGTACTGATTTGTACTAGATTCAGAGCAATTTATCACATCGTCTCGCCCACTACATGTCAGGATACTTTACACTTTCTCTAAATGCTCTTCAATATGACCTTTCTGAAGGCATTTGGTCCTAGTCTCATTCATAGTAGGTTGTCTATTTTTCCATAATATTTTTGTATTTCTCTCCATAAATGAGTGTGCACTTTTCGAAAGGGTCACTAACGTTGCTTCTCACTAACTGTTTTTATTTCTCCTAAGGTACAACTAGGATTGGAGATGGGTTTACCAGCCAGCATCTGCAACCAACTTCCTATTTTCACATCCATCAGCAGTGGCGTAGGAAGAATAGTCTGTGGCTTTATACTGAACTTCTTTTTCACTGACAAGCTCATTTACTATCAATGCTCTCTACTCGTGGTTGGTCTTATAGCCCTTCTTGGATTGTTTATCAAGACAGCCTCGCCTCTTATCGCCTTCATTTGGATTCTTGGATTCTTTTATGGGAATTTACAAGCTTCAGTACCAATAACATTGCGACATTTAACTGGCAAATGCACCCTTGCTGAAGGCATCTCAATTATATTTGTGGTATCTGCAGTTCCCATTATGCTTGGTCCACCGATTGTGGGTGAGTTGATTGCCAGGCCTCATTTAACGTACCTTGAGGCTGCGAGCACAGATCTGAAAAATGTGCCTGCAGAAAAAATGGATTGTAATAGATGGCCAGATATAGGTTTGGATGAAAAATACCTGCAAAAATTTGAAATATTTGTGCGTTCGAGCAGCGCTCGGTGTTCGCGTAGGTTAATGAGCTCTGATGATTGCTATATATCGTCATTGAAATTTCCTTGATCAACAAGCACTTCGCACAAAAATGACTGCCGTCTAGTGGATTAAGTAGGTAAAAATCCATTAGATATGGCATTGTCTGTCTCCTTCCTCTCCAAGGAGGATTTTTATAAAAATTGTTTTGATAGTTTGACAATTTTGATCAGCTGGGAAATCAATATTTGACGAGAAATCCGCATAGAGCATACACAAACTTTGCCCAGATAGTTTTCTAGAAAATTACAAACAAAGGTCTAGTTTCTCATCTGACAGTTAGAGAAATAGCCAAAACTCCAAATCTCTAAAGCATAGGACTGAGTACTATATAAACAGCTTTCATTACTCTGCTCTTAAAGGTTGGAATAATACTCATATTGATGTACGTGACTTGCCGACAATAAATCCTTCAAAACGCTACTGAAATTTTATGTTTATTCTTTTCCCACATATAATGACAACTAATTAATGCCAACCATTTACAATTTACGATGTTTATACCCAGGGGCGAAGCGAAGGGAATTTGTTAGGAGTGGACAGCCCATTTTGCCGACGAAAAAGACGCCCTTCTTCCAGATTTGCTGAAAAAGAAGATTTCCCTCGCGTTTTATCAATAATACAATGTCGAGTAGGCATTATTGAAGTTCTGCTAGTTTGCCTACACCAGGGAAGGTAGAGTTTTCCTCATATAATGACAGGTTGGATAAGGATCTCGGCAAATACCCGCTCCGCTAGACTGGTAAAATTATTTCATGTCATCAGGGGCATAGGAGAGTTTTCTTGCTCACATGGAATATGACAATGGATAGAATAGGTGAATGTAATAACTTAATGGATAAAAAATGGAGTAAAGGATTGAAATGTCGGGTGTTATTTAGCATAAGCGAGGGACAGCTCCATATTCAATTCTGAAATAGATTAGTATATCTTAAAAGTGCAAAATACCTGTATGTTTGCACTGCAAAAGTTTTAAACTCTCTGCATTAGAAGGGACATGATGCTGCTTCTAATGGGCTAACATTCAGTGCAAGTCTTGTTACCGGCTTCAGTATTTAAACAGTTAAACAGTGCAAATTAATCCACCCTTACCAAATGACCTAGAGGGTGCTCGCACCAGAAGTGAATCAGATTAGAAAATGAGGAAATTTTAATTAATATATGCTGCCAATCCTCTGCATTACAGCTTGCATGCTCTTTCATTTTATTCCAAGTATATTTTCCCATTTTCAGGTATGATCGTGGACAAAACAAATAGTTACAGCGCATTCTTTTATATCGCTGGCTTACCCCATTTTGTGGCATGTTGTGTAGCACAATGTATTCGATTAGTCAAAGAAGAAACTACAGATGACAATGAAGATAACAGCAAGATGCTTAATGACCAGCTGGTTGTGATTTCAAGTAAACGTGAAGCCAAAGAGTTGCTGCGATTGGAAACGCCAGTCTAGTTTTCTATTTTTCTGAGGCAGAAAAGATTGAACAGAAGATGTTGCAAGTTGACCAAAGTAGAATTGAATGTGTAGTAAATACACCAAGTTCTGTTTAAATATTGAGCCATTGCCACTTCCATGCCAATTGCATTCCAGTAGAATTGTGGGTCTAAGGTTAGCAATCCAATGTTAATAATGTACAGCTCACGTTGTACAGTGTACAGCGTAGAGCAATCAATCTACGTTCGAAACATACAGTGTGCATCTACGATTTACAATGCATCATCTTCAGCTACCAATCTCCAGTTCCCAGTCTTAAGCTTACAATCGGCAGTGTAAACCTTGCAGTCACCAAGCTGTAATTCACCATCTCCAGCTCCAAATCTACGGTTCACAACCTGAAATTCCCTTTCTACAATTCGCAATCTACATAATTCCATCTATAATCTTAGTAAGATTAACTGTTTTTTCTTTCATATCATTGCTCTTCATTATGCTTTCATCACATCTCTTATCGTGTGCCGTTTTGCTGAACTAGCAAAATGGGTCCGGTTCACCTTTCAGTAAAATGGGACTGACTTATTTGCACTAACATGGGTGTAGTCACTAAATGGGTGGTACTTAAAGGATGCTGCTTACTGAAGTCTCCCCAGTGTTTGAAGGTTGGTACTGCCACTATGAAACATCAACAGTTTGCAATATACAGTTTATAATCTACATGTTGCAGCTTGCAATTTACATTTACAAGAGCACCAACATGTATTAATAATGCACAAATTGACTGGCTCTCATTGCATAAGCAAGATTTGCTGTGCTTCTTGAAATGTCGACATCAAACACCATAGCAGTACATGCCAGAATAAGGAAGTTGCCCAATTTCGCATGACGAGAGGCATTCGTAGAGCCATAAATTTGTGGATGACTTCAGGCACTAATGGGGATCGATTCCATCCATGCAGAATTATCTAAGAAATTGAGGATCTGTGGGACCGACTTTAAGAAGTGAAGGCCCACTACCTTCAAATGCCAGGAAAAGATGGGTGGTTCAGTACTGAACCTTCAAAGTCAACTATGTTTTCGTCGTGATAAGATGAAAATTTTTAGGAGATTCTCCTTAAAATAGGGTGCACTTTCCAAATGCAAATCTAAAAATAAACAAAATAGTAATGGGTATGGATATAGGAACTGGGGGGGGGGCGGAAGAGGGGCTATGGCCTCCAACTATGTAAAGGATGGGATTCAAAACAATATTTGTAACCATAGCTTTCTATGAACATGATTGCAAACATTTTTTCACAACTCTACATTATTTATGGAGCATAGTTTCTTATTGCAGGCTCATGTTTTAGAAAGGAATGAAATAGGGAATCGTACTGGACACATTATCAATGTTCTACAGGTGTGAGTCATGCACCGACTAAACGTACTGTGATTTATGGGCGTGGTCATACCTGGCCTGGCCCCCACTTTTTAGGTGCTCCCTGCATCCATGGTAACAAGAGAGACAAAGAAGACAGATTTCTCGCTATCTTCTGATTTGGCCTGTATAACTGCATATAAAAACTACGGCAGTGAGGAAATGATTGAAGAAAATGATATGAGACTTTTAAACGACCCACAAAAATAATTTATATGGTTAGATAGTGAAAGGCTTCTTTGTTCTATATCTGTTTCTAAAAACAAGCAACGCAATTTCAATTAAGAGAAAGAATACGAAAATTTACCATTTTTTCCTGACAATCGGACAGCAGGTCCATTATTTCCCGAAGAAAGTCCTTCAGCAAAATACTATGTTCTAGAATGCAGGACACCTTAACTATGCTTAGGATATAAATTATTTAACTGCATCAATTTTTGGTCACTTTAGTCTCAAGACACATACAATTGTTGTCGTATTCATCAACACTTCACGTTGAGGCGATCTCATGACATTCAAAGTAAAGCCTGTTTTCCACTAGGCGAAATCTTTCGCGCGATGCGAAATTTCTCGAAGTTACGTACGCGTATTTCATTCCTTTGAGCAAAGTTAATGAAATACGCATGCGTAACTTCGAAAAATTTGTCGTCGTGCAAAAGATTTCGCCTAGTGGAAAAAAAGGCTTAACTGGTATACATTTCTTCCATATTGAAATGTTTTATCAATCCCAAAAGTTTGTTCAATTTGAAATTGGAAGTTTTGAAGAGCTTTTTTGGTCAGTAAATAAGCCCACTTGTCCTCGTACTCTACTTTAATGGCAAAGTAAATTTTGTGTGCAACATGTTGCCACTAAGCCATCGGAATTGCAGGGCTAGAATTGAAGTTCGGTAATGAAGAATAAACTTTAAACTTCTATGCAGAATTGATACCTGTACTTTTACGCATTGAAGAGACGCATGGCTGTCGCATCTCCGAGCTGGAGATAGAAAGAAGAGTATTCTCATCATTACCTGATATTCTACTTACATTCTGCATCTCAGATAAGAACTTAAACGCAAATAACAAATCTCGCTCGTGAACACAAATATGTCATGCAAGCAATAAGACTAATTGGCTACAAAATAATTCAAAAGGAAATCGCTAATAGCAACGCTCTGGTAAACTTAAGGTATTAGAACAAAATTTCATAAGTTTTACCATGGTAGTCTTACGAGGAAATGAGTCTTCCAAATCAAAGCAGCTGAAGCAGTCCTATTGATAATGTGTATCTAATTTTCTTCAATCAACTACTTTTAAATAGTTGTGTGAAATATTCCAGTGCCTGGTTCTCTCACTCTTTAATTATCCTTCTTGCTTCCTTCGTCATCTTCGCCACCAAGAAGTTTAAGTTTCTTCTACAATCAAACAGAAACAGTTGCTGAGTCAATCAGAGAGTCATCAGCATACCAAATGACCATTCTTCATACACAAAACTTCAAGTACTTAGAGGTGACAACAAGCAGCTTTTCAAAGTTTTGGCAAAGCAAAACGAGCAAACTTCATTTAGCTTTTCAAAATATAAAAACAAATTTCGAATTTCGTATCATTGTGAACTGAATGATTACACGTGTAAGCCCAAATGGTGAGTCACCAACGTATCACCATAGAATGTTACAAACCAACCAAATAACTTCGAATGCCGGAGCAACAATAGAGTAGGGGGGGGGGCAAAAGTTTCGAAGAAAGCACTGGAACTGATTCTGATGCCATGTGAGACGTCATTATTCAATTTAAGAGTTTCCTCTCACAAACATGCTCTGAACTACTACTTTTCATTATCATAATATCCCTGTTGATGATCCTCTAATTTCTATGCACATGCCTTCCTAATGCTTTCTAAGACTTTTCTGGTTTTTCTTTCCTTGTAGTTTTCTGGTACTTGCTCCCAGAAAAATATTTGTAGAATTACACATCTACAATGTCAGAAAATGCCCCTTTGCAAGACAGAAGTACTAGAACTTCATTAGATAGTTGACAAATTAATAGATTGCCTAACCACATACATCACTGCCCATGCAACTATAATGAGAAAAATTTTGACTATCTGACTTTATAGGATGGTATGGTCTGTTGTTTTGGATGTGCCTGCAATGTCTTCACACAGATGGGTCTCCAAAACTGCTTAGGTACCTTAGGAATGTAAACAAATACTGCCTTGAATTGGCTCCTTGGAAGCAAAAAACTGGATTAAGCTACTTTTCTATTATCAATACATTAGTGAATACCACAAACTACTCAAAATGACAACCATGTAATTAACCAAGATGGTTTACAAACCTGCAGCTTCTCATTTTCATCAAGAACTCTATCGTATTCTTTGCTCAATCCTTCTGCTTGGGTCTTCATTCCTTGCAGATCTTTCTCCATTCTCTTCAGTTCTAAAATGAGAAGAAAATAAACAATCTGATTATCGCTATTACACAAGAAACCTGTGGAAAAGCATTGGTTACTGAAATGCACACAGTTTGACTATTCTCATATGAAGAAATCAAAGAAATGAAGTTTCAAAGGATGGTTGATGTTTGTAATAGGAAACTACTGTATAGCATTGTGGGTTCTAGAGCACTACTGTAAAACAATAATATTTAAGTGCTGAAATGCTAGATATGTGACCTGTTCAGACCCTATTTTAGATTGGATTGGTCTTGGCTACGCTTTGTGGTCTTGGAAGTGGAGTATAGTCTTGGGATTATGAAAGTGTGGTCGACTCTTTAACTTTGATATGCTTCTTAATTTCAACAGGTCCCTTTTTGCCTTGCTTTCATATGTTATATGAAAATTTTGAGCACAGTACAACATATGTTTCAATGTGACACCATTCCATGAAAAGGTGAACATGCACTTCTGGATTGCTTGAAGGGTGTGTTCACCAAAAAGGCTCAAATAGTGTGTGGTCAAGCAGTATTTTAGAATAGAATGGTTTTGGAAAATATCCTTAAAGCAGGCACTGGACTACTGCTTTGAGCTGAGGCAAAATGCCAATGACAAATAAGAGCTCAGTATGGGGAACTCTACAAGTTTCAAATACAAATAACATATTCTAAAGATTCTGAGCACCAATCACGCAAATACTGTTAAGGTCAGTTCAAGAGTGATTTAAGTATGCACTACAGTATTTTTTGTAGATTTAAATAATTTTCCAAACAAATTAAAAGCCCCAACATCATGGATGAATACAATTCATATTGATGGCTCAATTCATATCAAAAGACTTGTTTCTATTCTACACCCCATTCTGAAGAAATAGTCATTCACATCTGCAATTCTAGTAAACATGTATTCTGATCTCTTTTGTGAACAATTCCTCTTATGCCAGTATTTCTGCTTGAATACTTTGCCTAATTCAGAACAATAGCAGTTATTTCAAGTCATGCATCTAGCACATTTGATGCTTCTCTGTTAATGTACTAACAAAAATTGATGAGAAGGCCATCAATACACAGCAACAAGTTAAAAATCACAATGAGAAGGCAAAACCTGATCAACATGGCACATGTATGCTTTCATACATCACAGTTATTGATAGCAGCAATAAGGATAACAAGGCCAATGTTTAAAGACAGATGTTCACAACATCTCCCAAATAGAATGTTTGAAAGTGAAAACATATATGATTTCCTACCAGCATCCTTTTCTCTGAGTTCCTTTTCTTTTTCTTCAAGTAAACTGGTTTCATTTGATGTTGTAACATCACTCTTTTCCACAGTTTTTGTGCCCCCTTTCTGCAAAAATAGTTATAGGAACACTTCAGCTACACAAAACTACCTG